>CM056382.1:64381786-64606335 GCA_029718625.1 Synaphobranchus kaupii | reverse complement strand
TTATTGTTTTTGTTTCATATGTTAATAAATAGTATTATTGTGACTATTTTTTATTTTCATTTATTTTTCTGTGTTGTATTTTCTTTTCACACTTTTTCTTTTAGTTTTTTGTATCATTTTATTTAGTTATTTAAATAGCACTCTGAACATTATTATTATTATTATATCCCCGCCATCTCCCACCATCAACTGCTGGCAGAACTCACTGATGCTCTTGACAAAGACCGACAAACCAACAAGCATGCCTGCACTTGCTTTTGCAACTGAATTTAAGATATAATTACTTTTAAAGCAAAACCCAGAACAGTCCCTGATTACATTACTGAGTTGTTGGCCACATACAAGCCTAAACCTCTACTTAGATTGAATAAGGACCTTTTGGCTGTTCCAGAGACCATATGAAAAACTAAGGTTTTGCAGTAAAGGCTCCTGAAGTCTGGAACTGGATGAAATCAGAGCAGCTATGTCCCTGCCTTTGTTAGAAACCATTTTTACACTATTTATCTCATTGTGTTCATTGTACCTTTAGCCTTTTTTTGGTTTTCACTATTTTATCATACCATTTGCTTTTCTTCCTATTTCTATCTATTTTCAGACTAGTCTTTGAGCTGAAATACATGAAATGTACAATCTAAATATAGTATACAATTATGATGGGGTCATCACAACCAAATGACATGCCAGGAGACCTCCCCTGCATGTGCTATTTGAGCTGAGTGGCCACTAGGCTACTACTAGCTTAGTAGTACTAGTACTTTATAGACAAGTAGAAAGACAGGAGGACATGAATACAGGAATATCTCATGCTGGAGTAATTTATTTACCTTGATTGTATTGCTTTGCAGCCAATCTGTGTAGGCGGATAGCCAGACAAAACCCCTTTTTCTACAATAAAGATCATGTGATGCACCGATCGCTGTCAATGGTGTTGAATTAACAACGCAACATGCAGCTGCCTATCTGGGGGTGTGTGGGGGGAACCCTGCAGTGCTTTAGAGAGCTGAGTATGGGTTCTCAAGTAGGCACCCCCTTCACTGTTTTTTTTTGTTGATTAGCCCACGACACCTCCAAGAGGGCTCGACGGTGGTCGATACTGGGTACTGGGACCGCTCCCAGATCCCGTCTCAGCTTTACCCTGGCCCCGCTTCAGTGGCTTGTCTCTGCCACCACGTATGCCTCTTTAACAATATCCAGCGTGATGCATCCTCCACTTCCCTGCCGACCTCCTGCACCGGCTTCTTCTTCATGTTGCCATTGATGCAGAGAAACCCCAGCGCTCTCCACAGGGACTGTGATACGAAGCCCCTGTAACTGACCTCCACCGGCATGTTCCGGGCTCCCAGGCCCTTTTTATGGCTTTCACATATGAGGGGCTGATATTTCTTCAGCTTACGCTCGCGGTCCTCCTCAATCCTTTCCTTCCACGGTACAGTCAGCTCGATGAGCACCACCTGCCTAGCGCTTCTTCACCACAGGATGATGTCTGCCCGGAGGCCTGCACTGGCTGATCTCCACAGGGAATTTGAGCCATTCGTTAAAGTCCGCTTGCAGCTCCTCAGTCTTCTTTGACCCCTGCAGCACATGTTATGCCACGTCTGACAAAGTGGATGAGCTGGGTACCCTTGGTCAGCTGTCTTGGCTGCTTCCTTTCCTGTTCCAACCCCACTACAAGCTAAGACGGGGCTTTGGTCATGTCTCAATCTGAACTTTCCATCCACAAGGCTTGCTTGGCAGGAGAATATTGGTAATCATTATTATTACACACACTCTTTACATGTATACGTCATAGTTCATCTGCCCATTTTTTCCCCAGATTTAGTTGTATTTTATTTGGAATACGCAGTTAGATTTGTCCGCTGTCTCATTGCTGAAGTGTCCTCGTTCTCTTCAGAAGAGTGCTTCCAGACACCTTTTTTTTTTGCTCTGCAGTAGACCAGCGGAGCTGCATTGTCATTGCTTTGGATGGATACACTAAGGGCATAGCCCAGACTCAAACCTATGCTATTAGTAGTAGGGCCCAGTCTGTATCCATGGCGAGAATCTCTACCAACTGAGCCACTCGGTAGCCTGAGCCTGAGGCAGTCACTGAGGCAGTCACTGAGGCAGTCAATATTTTGACATGACTACCAAATAATCAGAAGATAGGTCTTTATATTACCTTATGGTGGCCTGGCTACTGTTGCACACAGTCGTAAAAATAAGCCCAATGAAAAGCCAATGAGTCATTTAATTCTACAGATGTAGCATGTTACTGTGAGCACCATTTGGCAGTAATGTGTCATCTTAGTTGAGGTTCAGTTCTTTCAACTGGGGCATCAGCTTCCCTATCACCCTCGGAAGTTGAGTATTGTCTGTGCAATTAAGTGGTGTCGTAACCCAAACGCAGTAAAGTCATAATGTACATAACACCCAGATTTGTTTTACAGAGAATATTGGATATGCACCATCAGAGGTGTAAAATCCAAGGGTCAGAAAATAAAAGTCCTGCCATGTTTTTCTTCCACCCATGAACTCCAGCTGATTTCACTAATTTGTTCTGCATCCTGGCTGAAGAATTGTGCTAATTAGCAAATCCAGGTGATTGGAACAAGATACTGGGGAGGACTGTTACTTTCTGAGCCTGGATTTTACACCTCTGTGCACCATTGTCACTTTGCGAAAAGAATAAAACAGGTTTGATTTGTAATGCCGTGTAGAACTACATTTTAATTGCTTTCTCTTTTTTTTTTCTTTCACAGATGGATCCAGTTCAAAAAGCCATTATAAATCACACGTTTGGAATCCCTCCACTACCTAAACGGAAACATGTTGTGTCTTGCAGTGTGTGCCAACTAAGATTTAATTCACAGGTGAGTGATGTCAGTCACCCCCATCATTTCAAATTCCTCTTGAACGCTTTCTTGAATGCAGGTATGACAAAAGAAAATAGATTATACTTTAAATGTCCAAATCGTGTACAAAAATATTTTAGAATCGTAAAACAATATTCACAAAGATTGGATTTTGTGCTGGCTGTTGCATTCCTAATCATATACCTACATATAAGCTTTAATGTTCTGACCTCATCTCATTATTATGATTAATCTGCAGTTCTTTTATTTGTAGCTGCTTGTGTGAACAAGGCATGTATCGTCTCACTACAAAATAGCAATTTTCAGCAAAGAATGGGGGATCAATGGGGTGAGATTGGCCAGGAAGCTCAATGACTAATTTTGATTGGTTTTGAACTATTTATTTTTGTTTCCTGAAACATTATTATATTCTTGGATTATATTCTTCATACCCTTTATAATTATTGTATGCCATGGCATGATATTGCTGAAACGTAAATGCCCGTGGCCTTGGAATGAAATTACACAGAGCAATTTAAATTATGCCTTAAAGAGGCACTTAAATTAAGAGGTATAGAAATATGCTATACTAAGATTGGCATTGTAAATGCATTTAAATTAAACCCACATGTGTTCTGTCCAATTCCCATGTATTTATGTAATTATTTTATTACTTTAATTTAATAAAGTAAATATAAAAGAACATTAGACAAATAAATATGCTGTCATCTCCATCTTTTTTCTGCGGTTGTTAATGTTGTCATAAGACAGTACATTCGAAATGTCATTAAACAGGCAATTTATTCTGGCAGAGGCCAAATATATCATTATTGGATGCAGAGTTGTTATTTCCCCTGCACGTAAGATCATTTCATGATAATCACCCTACATCAGGGCCCATCAATCATAGCTCCTGCCTATCCACAATCCTCCTGCGCACGGAGCCAAAGGGTGGAGGAGACATGGGGAGGCTTTGCATTTAGATAGCAAAGATAAGTAAGGCAGTACTTAATTTCCATAAAAAAATGGCTTATTATTACCAATAATAAACATGAAAATATACAGAAATAGATACTCAGTTGAATGCGAATTGGGTCTCAGTAATGTGGCCATCGAACGTTTGATGGAGAACACCCACCATCGCCGCTGAAACACAGCAGCCTGGGGTAGTATACTTGGGACCATAAAGTGTGAACTGCTAACAGAATACCAGAAAGAAACAAATGGCCACAATGACATACTGGCAGATCAGATGATTTTGGAGTCATATGATGTATTGTGCATTGCCGTCGAATCCCTGAGGAAGGTACTATTAATAATATTCAGTGTTTCCCCTAAGGATTTCGCTATACGCGGGGTGGTACGATGGTGTGACATACGGGGGGGGGGGGGGGCGGTTAGGGGTTATTTCATCAGTTTATCGTTACACGTTATGTTAAAAAATCTGGCTAAAATCGTTTTCGTACTGATTCAGTTTTGCCAATCTGAATATCTAAATAGATCTAAATAGCACACCCACGGTTACCATTGAAAACCTTTACAATGGACGTCTGAGTGCAGATGACAGTGAGACGCTCTATTTCTAACGTGTCCTCACCTCACTCCCTCTGCTCGTTTTGGAAGTCTTCACGCTGTGACCGAACATAAAGTGTTTATTTCAAATGGAGGGACCAAAGGAAGCGCGGACCGTAAAAATAATTGAAACAGGGCCAAACGGAGGGCACCTAACCTGTTCTGACATTTAAAATAACTTACTAAAAATATATTATGTATGACTGCAATGCTTTTTTTTGTGTTCCCCTTTAAGTAGCGTAGTCAAGCGTTCCACTTTAAGACTGACATTGCCAAAAAAAGGCACATAATAAAAAAGCAACACTTTATTGCTTTATGTGATTCAGTAAGGAACAATAAACAAATTTAATACGAGCCTCAAACGTGTGTAATTGTATCATATCACAAAGACCTGAAGTACAGAATTGTACTCAAAGCCTAAAGTGAATGTATCTGTATTGTTCTTGACGCAATGGCCGTGTTCATTCCAGGGTTAAGCGCCCTTAAAGTCAAGCAGGGCAGGAAATAGATAATAATTCCTTCTCATCTACATTCAGAATGTGTGAAACTCATTCAAATTCTCCTGTCCATGTTCCCAGGCTACCCCATAAGTGAGCAGGTGGGAGAAATTTGGCAGCTTTATTTACTCTCTAAGGCATCCACATTTCTCCTGATACTATCCACTGGGCTACAGGCAATGTCAGACCATCAGCGAGGAACACATGCAGAGGTAGACAAGGACATCTGAAAGTCTTTTACAAATGCCAGCAAGGCTTTCTGTCATGACAGTAACTTATTGCTGGCAAACAGAGCTATGAAGATAGCACAGTTTGCCTTCAAACGATAAGTCTTTTATGAAGGTGAATTCAAATGTCACAGAGATATATCTGGAACTGCTGGAAAAACCTCACCTCATTCCACTTTTGTGATTTGACATAGATGCAATAGCTGTATTTATTTTTTGTCGTTTACCACCATTTGTTTATATTATCTATAAACCAGCTTTTTGCAGGTGTGTTGATACGGATACCACCTGAAACACATGCACATCACAATTAGACATTAAGGGCAATGAATTTATCATAATGTTTTGCAATTTTCTTATGTGTTCTCTGAGTTTTCAATTGCTAAGCAGGCCAACATTGCGTTTGCTTTAGAACATGACAAATCTTAAAATAGAAATCTGTCCACACATTTGTTGAAGAAAGGTCAGTAAACAATTAACTTCTCTTCACAGTTTTCTCAGTGTTCGTGTTTTTCTTTCCCTTTTCGTGATCTTTGCGTTACATTTCTGAGAATTGACTTGCTCAAGTTCCACTGTGTGCAGATTCAATGCATACCCTTCATCGCTCTTGCAACTCAAAAAAGGTCAACACCTCATCAAAAGAGAAAAAAACGGTTATCGTTACAGTTTTTCCAATTAAAAACGGCAGATTTTTTTCCAGCGAGATCAGTGCTTTGCGTGTTCTCCTTTGCATTTATAACATTTATAACCTCCTCCATCAACAGACGTATCATATCATGGATATGAGTTTATTTTGTATGCTGTTTAACATGCCATGGCAGAACAAACCACTACGTTTTGACCACGGTCTTAAAAAGGTTCACCTCAGATAGCTGGGGAGCTAATAATGTATTGACTTCCTGATGCTATACAAGCAGCTGGCACAGGAGTAAGCACAGCATATGGTCCTTATCAGGAATGCAACTTTTTTTAGTGATCTCCGAGAAACATCCCACTCGCCCACGTGGTATGGGGATCAGTTGGCATCCTGATCTAAGAATCGCTGTGGGGAGACATCTGGTGACCGTTCAAGCTGTAATTCTGCCCATGTGAGGGAGATCTAAGAAACAGGACAGTCTGGAATCCCTTAGGGAATCAGAGGCTTCGTCTCCGATGGGCTGGGGCAGCCGCGTGAGGGTGCTCAGTGTGTGCTGATAGAGATGGAGAGCTACTTTGGCCTTCACCTCCCCTTGTCCCTTTACAGGTCTCCCAGTGTGTGCTTCTAATCGAATGCATCAACTCAAAATAAATGGGCCCCAATTGCCGTACCTTTCAGAAAGTGATGGATATTCTGGTTTCTGTTTCATCTTAGGCTACAGGCAAGGTTTATACCAACTGAATACTGGTTCCTGCACACAATCTTTCCTTTTTCTTGGATGGTAGAACAACATTTTAATTGAATTATTGTACTATTATTAGGAACAAATTGCCACCTGGTAAATAAAGCCACCGGTATGCGTACTGCCAGGCTAAATTCAAGACTCTCCTTTGTTAATTTCTGTCTGTTTACTTTGTCCTTCTGTTTCATTTATTTTCTGCTATCATTTGAAAAATGTTCCATCAATATAACCAAAAGGACATGTAGATGGTTGTATTGTCTACTGTGGCATACTATTAAAATGGAGCTTAATTAAAAGTTCTGACACAGAAATGCTATAAAGTATCTTCGGTTTATGTAAGAGCTCCTTCGCATTTCTATCTCTCTGGCCTTTAACATCATTGCGTCCATTCTATACCTATTATTAGCCAATGCTTTATGTATTTAAACCGAATACATTTATTAAAAGAGGCTTTACATCAAAGTTAACTGGGAAAAAACTTAAGAATTAAAGTTTTTGCATTGAAGAGAACTCAAAGGATCTTCCCTGCATGAATGCAGAGACTACCAATATAAAAATTATGGTTATTTTCTCATATATCTTAGAAAGTAGTTGGTACAACTTTTGCCCCTGATCAAACACATTTAGCCAGTTTAAAGGCATATGCAATTCAATTAAACCGGACTATTTTTGTATTCAATCAAATACAATTTAACAGTGAAAAATTATTAAAAATCCAAAAAAGAGGAAAAGGCGTGGCCTGAAAATTGTTATACAATTGTTATGAAAGGTTGCATCTGGTTTAAGTGGTTAGTATTAACAGCCTTCTGAAGACACCAATGGCGGCTGAAACACACGTGCTACATAGTTTACTGTAGCACACTCAGTTGCTTTGTTTTTGCTCAACTGTTCATTCTGCCACAAGCATCCTGTCATGTCCTGTGGCACCACATAACATTAAACTTTCTTTTCTTTCACTGAATTCAAGTTTGCCCCATTTTTGTACAGCATTAATGCAAAGCGAGTAATAAAACAATGGCCGAACGGAAATCACCAGTAGGCCTATGTTGATATATACGTACATTTCAATGGAATACTTCAATGATAGGACACCATCAAGACGTTATTTTTCTCCCCACTAAACTGTGTGAGAACAAAACAGAAACAAAAGTGTGTAGATTAATTTACAGAAAGATTAAAAATACTTTAAGAACTGATGGCGGATACTGCAATAGGAAGAGCCAATGTAACCAAATTATCTATACAGTGTTTTGGTGTCTGTTCATACCTGTATAATATCATTGCCTCTCCTAATCAACCTTCTGTGCATGAATCCATGTACTGATCTGTCATTTAAAAATTGGGTTCCTGGAAATAATTTGAATTGTTTAAAAAACGGCAAAAGTTGTAAGAGTGAAATCCATGTGCAAACTGTTGCATCTTTAAGTTGTGGTATATTTAAACATTAGGCTACATTTGTAGTGAACACATGTGGAGTTGACCTTGTCCTGGTGATTTTATATATAATCAACTGGAAAGAATTTATTTATTGACTCCTTTATTTGTTTATTACATTACTAGGATGGTGGAATAGCAGGAATAGCAGGTTTATTTTCCCACAGGTTGATATCTTCCTGTGTGTCACAGAACACTGAGCTGAATTAAGCATTCTGCAATTTTGCCCTCCAAAACAAAATTATAATTAAGCATGAAAAAGCAGTTCTGACTTATGCTAACTGACCAACCACGTGTAATCCATGGTGTCAGTCATTCCCGACATTGGCACAAATGTGCTACTTCTGGTCGCCGTATCTCAACATGGCTAGCACAGTAGTCCTTATTGAGAGTATCTCAACATGGCTAGCACAGTAGTCCTTATTGAGAGTATCTCAACATGGCTAGCACAGTAGTCCTTATTGAGAGTATCTCAACATGGCTAGCACAGTAGTCCTTATTGAGATAGGATGCTGGATTCATCAAGAAGGTTTGAAAATGGCATACGTACGCCCTTAAACAGTCAAAGCACATTTGATTGAATCTGCCTAATAGTCTCTCATAATATGACTCCTCAGAAGATTTTTCTGTCCATTGTTATTGTAACTTACTACACTGCCTGGCCAAAAAAAAAGTTGCACACTCTAATATTTAGTTGGACCGCCTTTAGCTTTGATTACGGCGCGCATTCGTCGTGGCATTGTTTCGACAACCTTATGCAACGTCACAACATTTATTTCCGTCCAGAGTTGCCGAGATCTTGTATTGACGACGGGAGAGTCGAACCACTCCGTAAAGTCTTCTCCAGCACATCCCAAAGACTTTCAATGGGGTTAAGGTCAGGACTCTGGTGGCCAATTCATGTGTGAAAATGATTCCTCATGCTCCCTGAACCACTCTTTCACAATTTGAGCCCGATGAATCTTGGCATTGTCGTCCTGGAATATGCCCATTGATGGAATAACCTGGTTATTCAGTACATTCAGGTACTCAGCTGACTTCATTTTATTGCTGCATAACGTTGCTGAGCCTAGACCTGACCAATTGACGCAACCCCCGATCACAACACTGCCTTGAGAGGCTTGTACAGTGGGCACTATGCATGGCAGGTGCAACGGCAACTTTTTTTTTGGCCAGGCAGTGTATAACATACAATAGATGTTGAAGGTGTTTTGAGTCAATTTTATAAATGTGCTAATTTCTGCAGGTTTGAAACTGGTTGCAGAGATGTTACATGTTAATCAACATAGCTGGCTGGCTGCCAAAAAGAATACCCAGAGAAAGAGGGTTTATACAGCACAATAATACTAATAACATATGCAGCGTAATACATATTAATGTGATGAACAATGCAAACTTGTCTTGGCTTTGCTTCCTGCCCCAGTGCTAAGACTTTGACCAAATTTGTCTTGATTTTAAAAAATCAAGTGATTTTTTTGGTGGGGGATTTCTGGACTATCTCAGGAGTACATTAAGTGTAGCTTAGGGCTGGCAGAGGCTGTGACCTCAGGCTAAAGCCTTGATCTGACCTGATAAGCTCTATTATCTCCCAGCCTTGTCTGATCTCAATGAACTGAGATGTGATTGGACAGTGAGGCCCCTCCGGCGTGCTAGGTTATGAACTGACTCTGACTGCATGGCATGTTCTTGTTACAGAGCCAGGCCTCAGCCCACTACAAAGGAACCAAGCATGCCAAGAAGCTCAAATCCCTGGAGGCCCCAAAATGCAAGCAGAAAGCTGCTGCGGTCGCCACGGAGACCACAAACAAGGACACCCCAAAGAGCACCTACCCCCCAGGAATCCCCACCAGCGCTGACAGTACAGGTTAAACCAAAACTTCTCTGTCCGTCTTCTCCGTATCCTCTCTTTGACTTTAAATGTGTTCTTACCATCCTCTTGTCTCTGGCATTTGAGATTATCTCATTATGTTGCATATCATTTTCCAAAATAGTCAGTTTCTGTTATTTGTCATAGATCTGCCAGAATTTGCATATGCTATTCCGTTTGTCATTTAAATTCCATTTAGGTAATACATTTAACATTTACTAAGTATGTCATACCTGGTAGAAATTCTTCGTGGACAAAGCATGCACAATGCACAATTAATATAGGTAGGGAAGGACAGAGCTATGGTTTGTCCAGGTAGTGTATCCAACGAAAGCCTTCTTGTGAAGAGGTGAATCCTTTTTTACCAATACTCATTGCAAGAACAATAACATAATCAAGAGGCTTTACAGAGGCGGAAATATAATGTAAATGTACATTTCCAGTGTAAAAATAATCACAATAATACATATTTAAAAATACAATTAATTAAATGCAAGTAACCTTTGTCATGAACAATTAACACTAGAGAGCGAAAGATATATTTCAAGGATCAGGAGTGTGAATTATAAGCGACAGTTCAGAAATGAAAGGCAGAACCTGCTACCTGCTTTGCAGTGTTTTATCAGTAATCTTTCACACAAAAGAGTCTTTGGGGCAATAGATAGCACATACAATACAGCTATCTTACTTTCTACTGTTTTATTCTCTTCCTACATCAACTGCTCTCAGCAGCTACATTTGGAGCAGATGGTGAAGGCCTGAAAAAACTGTTGGATAGAAATCTTAAACAGATGTTATTTTATTTATGACACCATCTCATTTTTATAAAGGAAAGAATTTGAGTTGAAATAAGTAGCAAATAGAAACCTGTCCATAAGCAAAGTTGTCTGCTGTCTGTAGTCTGGTCTCCTTTGACACAACCCCAATGTGCAAGCATGCTTATACCCCTATAGGCAAACCAGGAAGCATCATATGCTCAAAGATGAGCTCTCCAGCTCGTGTCAATCACATTCTCCATTTAACACTGGGACTCCTTACCTGTCTGGCCATAAGCTCTGCAATTTTCCCTCACAGGAAATTATACATATCCCCTTAAGTAATCCACGTCAAGTAGTGCCTGCAATGGCCCCATGAGTCCACATACCAACGAAGGTCCATATTTGTGGGTCTCATACATGTCTTGTTCCCACCACTGACACCATCTGTGAAAATACTGAGCGAAACTGTCAACGTACGTGAAAGATACAAATTTGCTAGTATTTTTAAAATCATAATTAAAACACCATAGACATAAATTAAAACATAAATGAAAAAGAAACAGCAGAAAACTCGAATAATAGAATATTCTAAGAATGCCTTGTGGTGCTACCTCTGTTAAGCGGGCCCTTGTGCATTTGTTGTCACAGATGTCGTTCACTAATGAATATTAATGCATTCAGGTGGCAGTGGAATTAATTGGCAGCCAGCCAATGCAGCTCCTTGCGGCAGACTGAAGTATCTGGTTGTATGTTAACGTCTGTCTGAGATAGTAATGGAAAGCAGAGGTCAGTGAACAGTAATGGCAGGACTGTGAGCACAGATACAGCAGGAGTAGTGGAAGAGGGTAAAAGCAGGACTCAGCGCCGGTCTGCACCTGGCTCCAGAGGGATGTCTAAAGAGGAGCCTTAGAGCAGCAGGGGTTGGGTGATGAGTGAAAACTGTCACTTAATGAACATTTAATTAAGTGTTCAATGTGTTAATTAATTTTTCTGAGCCGGAATGAAAATAGTAACTTTTAAGGGAGGCTGTTTGTTGGCCTTTTCTATTTTAATAATAAAATAAATGTGGTTTGATATATCATAATACATCAGTGTTTCTGAAGGCCATCTTCAGGCTTATGAGAATGTAATAGAATGTAATGAAATCAGAAATAGCATATATACTGTACATTCAATGGAGTGTGTGTGTGTGTGTGTGTGTGTGTGTGCGTGCATGTTTGTGTATGCGTGTAGGTGGGCATGTGCATGTGTGTGTGTGTGCGTGCATGTTTGTGTATGTGTGTAGGTGGGCATGTGCATGTGTGTGTGTGTGCTTGTGCGTGCATGTTTGTGTATGCGTGTAGGTGGGCATGTGCATGTGTCTGTGTGTGTGTGTGTGTGTGTGTGTGTGTGTGTGTGTGTGTGTGTGTGTGTGTGTGCGTGCATGTTTGTGTATGCGTGTAGGTGGGCATGTGCATGTGTGTGTGTGCGCTTCTGTGTGTGTGTGTGTGTGTCTGTGCACATCCTTATGCTTGTGAGTGCGTGTGCCAGCATGAGAGAGCTGCCTATAGTCCAGCCGCTGTTTCCCGTTCCAGTCCAGTGCTGCAGGAAATGTACCCTGATATTAGCTATTAAAGAGGAGATTGTAGGGAGGCCATGTGCTAGTCCTGACAGCTGCACTGTGTGACTGCTGGAGAGGCAAAGACCAGCTTCAGCTCAATCAGCCATTTCCGGCACAGCTCCTCACGGCTTTCAACCATCTTCACGACCATTTACCATCCGCTGTGCTGAAAAAATGTCCACGCGCAGAAATGGCAAAGTGAGAAATATCATGGATCTGATGACCCTTGAAATGAAAACTATGTGGAGTTTCAGGGAAAGGTCTGACACATCAGTCTTTATAGTTTTAACTAAAATGTTTTTTTTTTCTTTTTCTGTGGACTTAATTGCTTTTGAGTTGTATAATGTGACATTAACAGCTCTCCCTCTGGGAATTCACTCAGATGAGCTGGAACAGCAAAATCGGTCTTTCTGAGCGCTGAAGTGTTTCTGGCTGGAAGCTTTCTGTAGTGTCTACAGACTGAATATTACTTGATCATGAAAATCAATAGTTACGAGCAAAACTTCTCAGAATGGAAAGCCCTTGGGGGTCCATTCGCTTTTAGCCACAATGGCATTTAATAGACCCTAATAATTTTAATTAAACTGCTCAAATCGCCAATATTGAAAAAGTTAATCAGGTCTCATGGGGACTCTGATTATTTGGTGAGCTGAGGAGTGCTGGAGAATTTCAGAAATGCAAAATGTTTTTTTCCCCCCCTCTGCAAGATGTAATTAAGAATGTTGAAACTGGCATGCTTCCCAACGGAAAGACCAGAGCCGTGCAAGGCAGTGGGATTGTCGGCATCTCATGGAGTCGTGATATAGTTTTCTGTCAGTATCTCTCTCTTTCCTGTGACAATGAGAAAGAGGGATGTTAATTTGCATATTTATTTAACCCAGAAGGTCAACTCATTTCTCTTTTACAGAGATAATCTAAAGAAACAAGGCGAAAGGGACAAGGGGGGGGGGGGGGGGGGGGTAGTTGTAAGTAGGACTCAGCTGTCAACCCCTTCCCCCAACCTCCCAGCCACCTTCCAGATTGATCACTGTCATTATAGTTTTTAATGAGAAGGGATTGAGTTATTTACACTCCTTTACACAATCTCAAGGGTCACAGCGATCAGGGGGTATGGATTATTGGAGCCCTGGCAAGAATAAAAGCAGATTTTGGGTCAGTCAGAGTACCTTTTAACGACTGCTTGTTCGGAAGCTAATTATTCTATTAATTGCATTTCAGCGGGTGCAGATGGGGGAACACACACTCGCACAAAAATGGCTGCCGTAATGTTTCAGAGCTCAGAAGAACATGCTAATTCACTGAAAGAGGTATACAACACACATGCACACACACACACACACACACACACACACACACGCACGCACGCACGCACGCACGCACGCACGCACACACACACACATGAGCATACACAAATATGGGATACTTTTTATGCTCAGAGCAGACAATTATGTGTAATCAGTATATAAACATACACATACTTTTACTTTCATGTAGCATATCAGCATATCAGCTCTCAGTCTTAGGTATCAGTCTTATTTTGGCCAAGAAGAGTGATACCATAGTGTGCCAAGTAACAAAGTAAAAGAGTGATGTATTCCATGGGCCCACATTTTTTTGTCAACATATGGGCATCTATATCAAGCAGTGGCAATGGAACTGGACTGAAGACAGCGGAGCAGTCAAAAATCCAAATATCACACAGTTCCTTTAGGGTTTACCAAGGTGTTTCAACCGAACTGCTTCAATAAATTTCCAGCTGTCTAAATAGATAATATATACAATGAGAGCTGTGTAAATCTGTCTGGACAACATCTGCTATGCATATGAATAACACATTTGGTTGACCTGGCTGTATGTGTGGGTTGATGGTCTGGCCGCTCACATAGTATCTAGTGCAGACAGGAGGAACGGACTGCTTACTGGACAATGGCTGCTCCTCCTCTCAGTGTATTCCCTCATTATGTGGGCTGTCAGTGTAAGTCACTCTGATAGACAACAACATGGCCCCAGTTCTGTGCTACCTGGATATGTTCTCCTCTCACTCTTGCTTTGACAGTTGTGGGTATCGTACAGGTTCAAATATTTTTAGCTGTCAGTATTACACGGAGAGCATATGATGTTTTCTACATTTTTTTCCAAATGACATATGTTGGAGCAGAGTGACCCAATTCTTTCTGACATGGGTTTCCCGAGGCTATAAGCACTGCCTGAACACAAATCCCATCCTATGAAAAATATACCTCTACAAACTATTGCAAAATTAAATAAAAATAAGTTAATTCATTTATTGTCTCTGTTTATGTGATTTTATGTTTGTCTTGCATTGCTTCTATTAAGTGTCTAAAAATATAATCTGTGTACATTGCTAAAATTCAAGTGACAAATTTCATAGACGGTCTAAAATATGCTTCATATATTCAGTGTTTTAAAAGCACATTGTTTAGCTCTTGGGTTTTATGATTTAACACATTCCCTTTATGTAAGGGTCATCAGGATTAGGCTGTGGTGCTATAGTCTCTCCTGGGGGATCGAATAAGAGCCTCGGTTAATGGGCAGCAAAAATAGAAAGACATAATTCAGTATTGATCCTGGCCTCGGTGCTCTGGGTGTTCACTTTTGTCACCGCTGTGAGTAATGTTAAGAAGGTCTGAGAGAAGACGACATCGATCAGATCGGGCCTCCAAGAAGAGCCTCCATCGGGGTTAGGATAACAGATTTCATCTCAGTCATTCATTATGGTTTTATTTAATGACATCAGTGCATGATGCATGAAATAATATTGCCCCAGAAAGGCATGTGGCGCAACACTGCTCTTCAGATATTATCCATTAATGTAGTACATTAATCTTGATGCATGTTCTTCTCTAGCTCTATGAGCAAGGATCTGATTTTTTTTTTTACAATCTAAATGCATTGCACATTTAAAATCTGTTATGTTCACTTTGAAGCAATGCGCTTCATAGTTGTTCTTGATATTCACTATATAGGACCAACCTTGAGAGAATATGTACACTGATTAAGGATCACAATGAAAACAGACAGCGTGACTATGCCACTTGGCTGATTTTAACTAGTGACCATAAAAAATTTAAACAAGGCATCATTGTCCATTTACGTGCCTTTTTGAAAGTAGTATTGTGAGTGTCCTTCTCTCACTATTGTCTCACTAAGGCCATTATAGACTTATTACAGTGCAGTCTAACCAGGACTGAGGAGTGCAGCAGAGTCTTTTTGTGTTATGTACTGTATACAGCGCCCTCCAAAATTATTCACACTGATAAAGACGAGACCACCAACCCGTCCCTGTGGTGCATGGCCAAATGCTCAAACTGACCACAGCACCCAGTTAATCACAATCATGGACGTCACCTACATGGTGAAATATGGTGGTGGATCTATGATGTTACGGGGTTGTCTACTGTTCCTAGGGCTCTTGTTATGGTCAGTGACATCATGAACTCCTGCAAGTACCAAGAGATTTTGGCCCAAAAACCTCCTGTATCCCCCTGATTTCCCCATCAGAAAGCTCACATTCAGCTGTATCCCCCTGATTTCCCCTATCAGAAAAGCTCACATTCAGCTGTATCCCCCTGATTTCCCCATCAGAAAGCTCACATTCAGCTGTATCCCCCTGATTTCCCCATCAGAAAGCTCACATTCAGCTGCAAATTGATTTTTCTGCAAGGCAGAGATCCCAAGCATACATCAACATGGACGATGTCATGGTTTGAGTTGAAGAGTGCAGTCCACAAGTGCAGGGCAAAGGATCTAATGAATCTTGGAAGATTCTGTATAGAGGAATGGTCAAAGATCCCCTCGATATGTTCATCAAGCTAATAGTACAGTACATTGTAGAAGACGACTCAGTAGTTTTATCATTGCAAAGGGAGGGTGCGCAAAATACAGAAAACAGGCATGAAATAATTCTAACATCTTGTTTGGGGAAAATTACTTATCATATATTATACTTATTCAAATATTACAAAATGGCGTTCTTTATTTTGTACACCCTTTTTGCTCATGTTTATCAAGGATTTGAATAACAGTGAGGACACTGCATGCTTCATTAGAAACAAAAAATACTTGTTATTATATGTTAAACAAAAATTGTGTAAACCGGCATTTAGCACTCCACCACAAGCACCATCACTCAGCCCCCCGCATTCACCATTTGGGGAAATCTGGCTTGGAAGGTTTATAATGATTAGCGTTGAGTACTTCTCGTGGCGAGAGTTCACCCTTTGGATGAATCAATAAATAAAAGGTATCGAAACAATGTTCAGTGAAGGAGTAAGGCTATTTCTACCTTAAGTATCGAGACCGCAGAACCTTTCCAAACCACTTTAGATATTGATTTTAGATTTTAGATATTGCTCTTTCTAAGAACAGACATGTGCTTTCTTCTAAACTAGTCCCATGAATGCCAAATCAAGTGATGTTGTGACGCAGGCAGGACTCAAAATAAGTTAAACGTCTTTGTTAGAAATGCTGCCTTCCCCCCCGGCCACCATTTCCTGCAGTCCCTGTTAATATATGGCTGGCAAGTGGCAATCCCTCATTACACGTCCCCGCAGCATGCAGATCTGTCATCTGACTCTGTTCATTTGAGTCTGGAAATGAGATGCTGTCACACCGGGTGACAGTGACAGGAGGAAGAGCGCACTAATTTTGAGCTTTAGTTATTTATTTGACAATCCAAGTGACATTCAGTTCTGCGATGATCGCTTCTGAAGGTATGAAGACACAAGAACGCAATGAACCAACAAGCAACATTAATATTCATTATCCAATTGCTTAGGCTGCTCATCGCGAAGCAGTACTTCCATTTTGAAATGCAATGAGGCAAAACTATATTACTTTATTTGTTTCCCTGATATAGTGAGACATTTATTGTTTTTTTCTATTTAATCTTGCTCACCTTTTCTTTTTTTTCACATCGTGCTCAATGTCAGCAGGAATAACCAATGAGGGACAGCTTGTATTTTGTGAATGTAATTGAATTAATCAGTATCGAATGCATTTTAACAGTTTCAACATTTCGAAAGGTGCACTTCACTTGGAGACATCTTACTCATGAGTACAACAGCACTATTCCTAGGTATCACCCATGTGGTTTTTAAAGAACATTCATTCACATCTGGGTTTCATAATGCCAAGCATGGCTTCCCTTGACACCAAACAATTTCAAGTGAACAGGTTAGATGCGATGTAAGCTGTGTATTCACTATGCGGGTCATGTTGCACCAAATGTGGAAAGTTACATCACATCAGTGAAGGGATTCCAGAGATTGGTCAGCTTTGACCCTCGAATATTTCTCTCTTTTCTGCAGACAATGCCGCCGGGGCAGGGATACTTCCGCCATCACCGCCAACAACAGGGGCTATGCTATCCGGCCTCAGCATGGCGACAGGGGGGGACAGCAAAGACACCTCCACAAAGGGAATAAGGGAAGTGCCCTCATACATGCCCGCAGTGAAGCCCGCCCCCGCCCCCTCTCCCTCCCCCTCCCCCTCCCCCTCTCCCCCCTCAGAGACAGAGATAGAGACGGAGGAAGAGAAGGCCAAGCGCCTGCTGTACTGTTCCCTCTGCAAAGTGGCCGTCAACTCAGGCTCCCAGCTGGAGGCCCACAACAGCGGTAAGAGCAAAAAGTACTGTTTTCAGTGCTACCTGACTTACTGACAAAAGATGTTCATTTCGTCTTAAAGTGTTCACAAAATTGCTGTGATGGAAAAAAAGTCATTTTGTAAGTATGAAAAGTAAGAAATAATAAGAAAATAATTTGACAATATATGCATTAATAATAATAGTATTATATATATATATATATATATATATATATATATATATATATATATATATATATATATATACATTTTGTGAAGAAATATCAGGGTTACTGCACCAAATGTTGACCTTTGAATCCTTATTTATGGGTATAAACTTGTTTAGTTTGCATTATTGAATGTATATATATAACCAGACAGGGTAGCAACTTTCTTCTTACAACGACAGTTTCTGTAAAAGGGACGGGGGATGTTTTTCCCTCAGTCTCAGATTCTCTGAGCTAGATGGTAATTGCTCTGCAGTTTTGAGAACACCAGTTTTCACACCTGGGCCACATTGCTGGGGAGATTTCTAGCCATCAATTAAAATAATGTTTTTAATGAATAGAATGGAGTCCATGAATAAACAGCTGTGAAACACACTCCAATGTTACCACTTTTCCCCAGTACTGATGTGTTTTAAAATAGTAACAACTACAAAAAAGCTTTTGCTATACTAGCATTGCTAGAGTCCGTGAATATACTGTATTATTTTTTAAGCTAAATAAATTCAAGACAGTTGCAAGGGTAAATTAAAAGTGCACACAGTAATTAACTAGCTTACAGTTCCTGACATAAGCACTGGCTGTGTAAGGTTGTAACCTGACCTAACATGAAAAAACAAGTGATTAAATGGCTGTGATTCCTTGGTTTTTCAGTAAAATAATATCATCCAAATTGATTCTGGTCATGAGCTGTAGTGGAAAAACTTAAGAATATTATGCATCTCAGGTGCAGCAAATCAATGGCACATATCCAATATGACACCAAGTTTTCTCGCCTGTTTTTACAACTGTGTCAGCCTTTAATTTGAATGGCAGATATAAAAGCATTCTCAAATGTGGCTTCTGGGTGGACAGAGAGCTCCGACAACCTGTGACAAACTTGTATGTTTACTCATCTCTCACTTTGTGTACAAGGTAAAGAAAAGTAACAGAAGGTCCAATCCGACAATGGAGATAGTTATATTAACTGGAATAAATTGCCTTGTGAGACTTTGCTCTGTACTTTTGCAAACAGGTGTACTCTTTGCAAAAGAGTATTTGGCATCTCAGGGTATGATTATGTTGATAAAACATCAGCCAGAATAGAGGGGAAATCCTGACTAGCACAAACATGTTTTGGCACCCTCTGTGGCAATCAACAATGTTATATTATTTTCACATAAAGCACAACTAAACTTTGGTAGAACAAATAGTGGCGAAATATGTTCGTTAGTTGCTCTGTGCTCCCCTGGGGTGATAATCCATAATAGGGTATTTGTCGCTCTCCATTCACTTCTATGGGTCAGCTAAAACGGTCTCAAAATGACACGTCTAGCATGTATACGACCGCGAAAGAAGCGGATTCTGTCAATACAAAAACTAACCAATCATTGTATGTATTTTCATGTAATTAAAATGATTTATAAAGTACTATTTTCTTCAATGTTGTTAGCAACTATACCAGAATAGACTACCAAAATGTTGGCAGGTTGGACCATAGACACTGTATATACTAGTACTAGGAATGTTTGCTTCTGTGTAAATTTGGACCAATGAGTGGTTTCTGACGCATCGGCGCATTATCGCTGTTTCTGGCACAAGAACATATACCTACCGGATCTACGTTAAACAACGTACGAGGACTGGTTATTGTTTGTATTGACAGAATCCACTTCTTTCGCATTGTATACCTGCTAGAAGTGTCGTTTTGAGACCGTTTTAGCTGACCCATAGAAGTGAATGGAGAGCTACAAATACCCTATTATGGATTTTCACCCCATTGGAGCACAGAGCAACTAACGAACATAGTTCACCACTATTTCACCACTTCTATGGGGCAGCTAAAACAGTCTCAAAACGACACTTCTAGCACGTATACGACCGCAAAAGAAGTGGATTCTGTCAATACAAACAATAACCAGTCCTCGTACGTTGTTTAACGTAGAACCGGTAGGTATATGTTCTTGTGCCAGAAACAGCGTTAATGCGCCGATGCGTCAGAAACCACTCATTGGTCCAAATTTACACAGAAGCAAACAATCCTACTACTAGTATATACAGTATCTATGGTCCAACCTGCCAACATTTTGGTAGTTTATTCTGGTAGCTTGCTAACAACATTGGAGAAAATAGTACTTTATAAATCATTTTAATTCCACAAAAATACGTACGATGATTGGTTAGTTTTTGTATTGACAGAATCCGCTTCTTTTGCAGTCGTATACATGCTAGACGTGTCATTTTGAGACAGTTTTAGCTGACCCATAGAAGTGAATGGAGAGCGACAAATACCCTATTATGGATTATCACCCCAGGGGAGCACAGAGCAACTAACGAACATATTTCACCACTATTTGGACTCATATCATGGCCAGGTAACTACACAACCCGAAGTCCTACCAAAGTTTAGTTGTGCTTTAATGGTGTTCATCAGGTACAAAGCACAAGACAATGCTAGAGGCCCGGAGTGGAAGTGGAACAATCAAGTCCTTCCCCAGACCAGGGGTTAAGGGGAAGCTGCCTCAGCCCACCAAGTCAGCCACAGGTCTGCAGAACAAAACGTTTCACTGTGAGATCTGTGATGTGCACGTCAACTCGGAGACACAGCTCAAACAGGTGAACAAGACGGGGGTGCTGTGAGTAGAGATCCTCCTCCAGGCTTCCTCAGCCCACTGTAGCACAGTAGCTCTTACAGTAGAGATCTAACCAGAAGCTTAAAGACATTGGCAAGGTGCTGCTATTGCACCCTTCAGTGAGATTTACAAATGTTGAGCTTCATGAATAGATATTGCATAAAATGTAAGCTATTCAAGTAGATGAGGGGTGAGTGCATTGTCTTCATAACTGTATTGATAACATAATGCTTACTGTCCCATTCACTTCCAGCACATTAGCAGCAGGCGACACAAAGACAGAGCGGCAGGGAAACCACCCAAACCTAAATACAGCCCTTATAACAAAACCCAAAGAGGACCGAGCGGGCAGCCAGTGAGTCTCTCCATCCTCAATTAAGATACTAACCCTCTATAAACAAAGTGCGAAGGTTTATATTATTAAGCCTTGCGTGATATTTACTTGGCTATGTCATTTAAGAGCAAATATAACTTTCCAAATAGCATAGTGAAATAATTGTTTGTGGATTTACTATATTGGATTTAACGGTGGTAGGTTTTAAAGGTTTATTTAAACTGAATATACTGTACCTATGTAATATATTTTTAAACAGCGTTGCTCATTGCAGTAGCATCGATTCTGCACATTACCTACAATGTCCTGTGTTTGTTCTCCAGGCAAAGGTGGAGGTAAGAAAAGATCTGGGGCCCTCCATTACAGCCAGGATGTTACCTAATCACCTGCAGTTGGCAGTTGCTGCTGCTGCAGCCACAGCGCCCCCTTTCTCCCTGCGCCCCAACCATGCCGCCGCGCTTTTTCAGACACAGACCCTCCCCGCGGCATTGCTCCGCCCCGCCCCTGGGCCTATCAGGACCTCTCACACTCCTCTCCTGTTTTCCCCCTACTGACCCACTTATGGAACGCTCATGTGCCTGTGGCCTGAAACTATTTTGGGACCAGTTTCGCTGAACCCCGACCGCGATCCATTTAGACTGCAACCCTAACGGACTACAATATGTCAACTCCTGTCACAAGTGTGCTGTTTTCGTCCATCCTTTTCCCTACCGGGCCCAGGATATCCCAGAGAGTTGATTCAAATGTACTGCAATAATTTAAAGGCAGAACCAGGGAACTATATGCAGTGTTATTTCCGACGGTGAGCAGTGAGACTGGGCTGTAACTGCTTTAAGGAACTGATTAGTTTAGGGATGTACTGTAATGGTTTACATTGTCATTCCTTCAGTAGAATTCCTTCAGGTGATGATGATAATAGATCTAATGTGGTTGAAGAATCTCATGTTACTGTGCTGCTCGCACTATAATTCCTCGTCTCCATGGATATATTCAGAGCAGAGGTCAGAAATATGTATTTCACAGGGCATTATATTTTCTGTGTGTATGCGTGTGTATGTGTGTGCATCTCTGTTCTGTTTTAGGTATGTTTGTGTTTGCACCATGTGCACAGCGACATGCTTTCCTGTACATGTATGACAGAGTGAGGGAGCGAGGGAGAAAGATAGATAGATAGTCAGAGAAAGGGTTTGAGGGAATCACTGTGAAGATGAAACCCACTTCCCCGAAGCCATCCGAAACGGTACCCAATGATCTTACCATTGGCCACCTCATGTAGAGACTTGAGATCAGAGGCTCGTCTGTGCCATCTGTTAATGTGTTAAAATGAACACATTTAAAATAAAGAGTCTTACTTTGTTAGCATTGTGGGTGCAATATTTCTAGGGCATATCCACTTGTTTTTTTGTGTATGTGTGTTTTGCTTTTGTGAACACCAGGTTACAAAACAGTTGTGTGAAGACAGTTGTGTGAAAACACTCTTTTCAGAATTTATTGCCACACAGAACTACATTTGGAATAGCCTGAGGTAATGACATCTATAGCACAAGGAGATTTAACCACATGAAACAGCTGTTGATTTCAGAATGTGTTTTGCGGAAAAGTTGATTTAATAATAGAGTGGATTGTTGGTATGTATTTATATTGGAAGATTGATTAAAAAGGTATCACATTAATCATTTTAATTTGTACATTGCACTAATATGTTATTTAGTGTTCACAATTTGTACAATTTGTACTTGTGTGTGATGCATACACTGTGTGTATCTGTTAGAGATATTGGCATCAGAGCTTCAGGATTAATGCTTTGTAAATACAACCATCATAGTGGCTGTTTCTGATGGGCTTTTTGGAAGAGATTAATCTAAATGTTATTAGGTGGTCACATTGTGCAGACTGCATTATCTTATCTTGATATAATATGGGTGGCTCATCACAGTCGCTGTGGCCACTTTATCAAGCTGATCTACATACTATAAAGTTCAGTGTATCTGAAATGAATATGTGCAGCACGGGAACACTATCTCTGTAATGGTGGCTTGACCTTAACAAATACACTAGGGGCACATTGCATCATTAGAGCTCACAAGCTACGATTTTATCAGGCCAGACTCAACATGAAACTATTGCACTTTCTCAAAGGGATAACATCACCTTAACTGTGAGGTCCAGTATTGATGAGCGATGGGCGAAATCAGGACCAGGACAGTAAAATCTCCATTATCTACCATTAGTTGAATGTACTGATGGCTTCTGAGGTAACAGTAGGTTTTTACATTCCAGGAAAGACAAGTAACATCTATCACTATCATTTGCTGACTCCAACAGTGATGTTCGAATGAGGGATTCTATTACATTTGGAAGGAAAAAATTTGTTTAACAGAATGTCTTCGAAAACTGAATTCCAAACTCATACCCTTCAAAACAAGCAGAGAGCATAATTTATAAACAGTATAGTGTACTATAGCATATAGTGTAAAAAGGGGGTAATCCCAAATGCGCTACAGGCCGGCTATATAAAAAAGGACTATAGGTGCTCAACAAAAGGACCAGCGAACTGAAAGAATACCTTACCCGGACCACTTCGCTAGGACTAACCAGAGATAAGGAGGACTGGAGCACACAGAGCTCAGAGCAAAAAATGATTTAATGGGACTGACGTTTCGACGTCAACGACGTCTTCAGAGTCAAAAGGAAAAGCATATAGTGTATTTGCTCAGGTCAAGCCACCATTACAGAGAGAGTGTTCCTTTTTCCGCAACCAGTTTCAATTTCTTGTGGTCGTACGTGTTTGACGCATGACTCATAAGCACAAAACACATGCTGATATATGAAAACATTTGTTGGTGCTGCTTCATCTCGCTTTCATATGAACTTCTGTAATTTAGAAAAAGGAGGAAAGCCAGATGAATTCCACAGTATGTGGAGCTTATCAGGAAAACAATATACATTCCGCCTCACATTCCTGACCTAGTTTCAATCTACCTGCGGTGCCCCCGTCCTTGGGGCAGTGGAAAAGCTCAATTATGTTCTTTAACGGAAAAAAGCTCCACCTGGAAAAATTAGCTAAAAAAAGTGTGTGTGGGGGGGGATTTATGCTCTGCTTAGTAGAATGGATGGTTCTCCTCCAAGGTTCTGCCTACTCTGAATGCCTACCTCATTTTAAAAGGGCAGTTATAATCGCTTTCATCTGAGCAAAGATAGGGACTTCAAAACATTGCCCATACATAGAATCTGGTGGAAATAAAAATGATACATGGATACAGCTTGTGTGCAATGTGTAGCCTTAAATAGAGAATATGAAAATAGAGAAATTATGACCTGACATCAAACTCTAGGAGAGGTTCTACATGGAAACATTAAGACATTATAAGGACTACCATCATAATTATGACACCTGCTTTGGAGGTCCCCAGTCTTTGGCATATTTCCCAATCTGCCTCTCTCCAGCTGGCCATCTAATCATCTTCCATGTAATTGGCTATAAAAATCCATTTCTACCTTAGCTGATGGCTACTGAGTATAAGAAAGATTGTTACAACACATTGGTGGAGGTTAATTCGAGTTACCCCCAACTTCACTCGAAAGGACTTTTTTCCATTATACACTGCCCGGCCAAAAAAAAAGTCGCAGTTGCACCAGTCATGCATAGTGCCCACTGTACAAGCCTCTGGAGGCAGTGTTATGATCTGAGGTTGCTTCAATTGGTCAGGTCTAGGCTCAGCAACATTATGCAGCAATAAAATGAAGTCAGCTGAGTACCTGAATGTACTGAATGACCAGGTTATCCCATCAATGGGCATATTCCAGGACGACAATGCCAAGATTCATCGGGCTCAAATTGTGAAAGAGTGGTTCAGGGAGCATGAGGAATCATTTTCACACATTAATTGGCCCCCAGAGTCCTGACCTTAACCCCATTGAAAGTCTTTGGGATGTGCTGGAGAAGACTTCACGGAGTGGTTTGACTCTCCCGTCGTCAATACAAGATCTCGGCCAAAAATTAATGCAAGTCTGGACGGAAATAAATGTTGTGACGTTGCATAAGGTTGTCGAAACAATGCCACGACGAATGCGCGCCATAATCAAAGCTTAAGGCGGTCCAACAAAATATTACAGTGTGCGACTTTTTTTTTGGCCAGGCAGTGTATGTCCCATATAAATACAATCCATTATTATCATCAGCGCGCCAAGCAACAAAGTATCAAGGTATGCCGTTCCTATTACTCATAAGCATAGACACTGTATCAATATTTTTCAGGTACTAAAACTCATTCTGCTCAGTAGGTTTTTTGAGAACTGTTGGAATAGTCAACACATGTCACATATTTTAAATTAGCCTCATGTTGAGGCACCATATAGGCGTGGAGCTTTGTAGAGATAAGCATGTCATCATGCTAAAAGTATTTTTGATTATCTACGTATGTCACTATCATAACATTTCCTGACCCAAAAATTCAGCCAGCCAACTGCGCTGGAGAACTGCACCACTTACACAGTTGGTCTAGTGCCATCTGGTGAGCTGGAAACAGAGGAGGCAGAAACCTTACCTTTAATCCAATTGGAATATTCAAATATTTTTGGTAGAATTTATTTTCGTTACATGACAAAATTACTAAATTGAATTCTGCCTTTTCATTTAGTCACAACAAGAAAAAAAGTGTTTTGAAAAAGCAACACCTTCTCAGTCTTCTGTTTCAAGTGAGCCACTACTTGCAGGCAATGCGAGAGGATTTGATTCTGAACTGTGCGGTGCATCACGAGCCAAAGGATTAGTGGTTTTGCAGTAATGCTTTATGACTCTTCACCAATTAACCTTGTCTTTTATAAAAATGTTGAAATTTATTATGTGACACAAGAACGGTCGTTGTTCCATCATGCATCCATAGCAGTGCAGTAAAATGATAGAGTTTGTGAGGCATATGCTGATTTTTGTATACACAATCTGGGGTGGAACTTGTGTTAACCTCTCTCCTCTAGTGTTTGTTGGGCCAGAGTCTGCGAAGAGTGATGTCAAATTCCCAAACATGTAAAGGCAGTTCCTACAGTCAAAGAAACCCATTGTCAACTTTGCTGGTGTTCCAAGATAACTAACGTACTGGCCTGAGGAGCTAATTGCATATCCCTGAATGATATCGCCTGCACCATCTTGCTCCCATTAATTTTCTGGAGCAATAATCATGAACATCTGCCTGCGGGATGCAGGCTTTGGTATGAACTGTTCCAGCTTGCTATCTGAAGATGGATGCTGGTGTTCTCCCAACCTGCAATAAATATGTCAGAAGAACAGAAGTCTTCACTACAACCGTGTGCACATTTACAGTGAAGTCAGATGAAAAGAATGTCTTGCAATACAGTAGCTTATTCAGTGATAAAAATGTAGATAAATGTTTTCTTTGAGTAAAAGTGTGAGAAATGGCTCCTTTTTGGGTGGGTGATGCCAGGCCTGAAGTATACTTATTGATTGTTACTGGCTCAAATGCATGCTGTATATGTTTCAAGAGCTTATTTTGTGTTTCTGGGGGGTATTCCACAAAGTAGGATGAGCAAGTTAGTCAGATAACTCTAAAATAATACCATGAAATAACCTCAGAAACCTTCTTCAGTATCTGCAGCTGACAATATGTATGACTAAATCACACTCCTAAACCAGATTCTAATGCAAAATTCTTCTGTATAAAGAACCGCCATTTATTCAAATGCAAGATCTCTTCATCATCATCAACATTATCATCATCATCATCATCACCAAATGTTGGATATCTGGGAAAATTGGGATGTGAATTTGAAATTAACTTGACCATAAGGTTATGGAATGAAAATGCAAATGTATATTTCATGTGTGTTTGTTTTTTATTTGAAAAAGATTGCAGGTCATTTAAAGATGCACAAATAAACTTAAAATAATAATTAGTATTATACATTTATTTGCAGTTTGGTAGAAGAGTAACATTAAGACCTACTGATTTTCTTTAATTAATTACATTATATTTAATATTCTTTTTTCCAATACTTCATTAAATACATATTTTCATTGGTAAAATAGCTTTTCTGTTTATCTTTCCAAGTATATCTACAGTGCCCTCCACTATTATTGGCAGCCCTGGTAAAGAAAAAAAAGGGTTATAAAAAATTCACCGTTTGGTGAATTTTTGTTCCTGTGTAATTTACAGCTAAATCTAGTCCCACCCCCCAATTCCCATATAGATCCATTCAAATGCAGAGACATTATAGTATTGCTTGTAAGGGTACCAGAAAATAAGATATCAAGAGTCCTTTGATGTTGTTGGGTCACAGACATCAGGAAGCCATGGCATGCAAAGGATATGTGACCAAATATTAAAAATGATTACTTTATTCTATATATAAATGCAGGGGTGCCAATAATTGTGGCACACGTGGTTTTGTTAAAAAAAAAAAATTTCTTGATGAGGGATTTTTTTTTTCTAGTAATAAATTTGCTTCAATTAAAGGTCAGATTTTTCTCATTTTTCCAGCGTGACGTTAAGCTAATTCACCAAACGGTGAATTTCATAATCCTTTTCACTCATATTTACCAGGGGTGCCAATAATAGTGGAGGGCACTGTATATATTTACCATTTTTGCATATATGTTTTCTAAATGTAATATGTTACATAAAGGGATATTCCACCCAAACCTCAAATATTCATAATTTTCTACATTGAGTATTCTCAATCTATCCACAGTCTTCCCTCATGCATGTTTCATTTTAAAGAAGGAAAACAGAGAGGGTTACAGATGGAGATGGGATCACAGTACAGAGAGGCCATGGCAGGGAATCAAACCCCCTGCTAGCCTACACAGGGGACTCAGATGGGAGTCTACTGCCGTATGCGGATTGTGCCACAGGGTTTCCCTTCAGGTTTTTTTGTGTGCAATTCCACACTGATTCACGCATCTTCACAGTGGCACTTGCCAGGAACTGAAGCTGTATACCTTTGGAGGTTTGGCTACAGTCACAACAAACCAGCATGTGTCAAACAACAGCTCAATGTTATTAGAAACTCGGTCATGCCATTTATAAGTTTTGTGCCTGACTGTTTTTTTTAAAACTAAAGGTTATAGTTAAATGTCAGATTTCAACTTTCCTGTTGACCATAAACTGTTAATTGTGACTGATCGTCATGAGCTATGAAATAAAAACCTCAATAGGTTATCTGTCAAAGAAAGACTATGCAGTTATCACTTCATAATAGATGATTTAGCTTCACAGATAATCCACAGGCAAACACCGTAAAGCTGGAGATTTATATGTGGAGTGATACTTTTCAAGTAGTGAAGTAAAAAAAGTGGTAGAAAAATATTCATCTAGGACGTGGAGTATTTTGACAATTACTGCATTATTATCTTATTAGATTAATTATTTGGTAAAAATCAGCAGACGATTCAAACAAGTACAGCTTCCAAAAAATTATAATGATTTTTTGGTGGAATATCCCTTTTTGTAGAAAAAAAAACATTTAACATTTTAACATTTTGCTACATATTGAGTCATTGACAACATGGAATGAGAAATCCACTCAACTTAATTTAAAGTCTTAATTTCCTTCATAATGTAGGTCAGGATCCAGCCAGAATAAGAAGAAAAGGTTTCGGCACAAGGCTAATAAAACAACCAAAAAATTAATTCAATGTGGAGTGCTTCTTTAAGAACAAGGTCAATCCAGTTAGAACCACCATGAGAAGTGCTCTTATTATGCTGAATCAAAATTTCCGGCCTCCCCTCAGACTGGCGGACTTAACGGGCACATTAGCGTCCAGAGCAGCTAGGCCTGCCCAATTCTACAATTCATCAAATCCGCAAGGGGACTTTCATGCTTCCGCTTGGGTCCAGACTTTGCCAGTGGGATTACCCAAATTCATAGCAATAAGGATGTGACAGTATAATATATGCCAAGAAGCAATGCCAAAAAGAAGAATAATAAGCATGGTGGAAAAACAACCAAAGAAGGTCTTATAATGTAAGTGATACACAATCCATATACCCTAAATGTATACTTATTTGCAGACATAATAAGTCCCATCTCATTTTATACCCTCACACCCTTGCATACTTGATGTAATGACGCTGAGCACTTCAGTCAATGTCACAGAACGTAAGATCGAAGTATGCGAGGGTCGAGTCCGCTAGTCTGGAGTGCTGACATTTGGATTCAGCATTAGAGTTGCTCTTGGCAACAGAAGGAGGGCTTTCATAATGTTCATTAAATACTCCAAAGTGATTTACAGATCCTGGAACAGATTCATACTGATGGAACTTATTACTGGAATAGATTTGTACTAGTACATTTTTGCTATCCAAAACCTCACATTTTCCCCTTCAGATTCATCTATTCAATTCAATTCAATTCAATTCAATTCAATTCAATTCAATTCAATTCAATTCAATTCAATTCAATTTTATTTGTATAGCACTTTTTACAGAGAACTGTCACAAAGACGCTGCACAGCGAAACAGAAGGAAAATTGAGGCCTTAGCAAAAAACCAGGCCTTAGCCCCCAACCAGCAAAACGAGGTAAAAAAAACTCCCCGGTAGGGGAGAAAAAACACAAAAAAAAAAACAATCTCGGAAGGAACCTGGCTAGAGAGGGGGTGCCCATCCTTCGCTGGCGGGCCCGGTTTAAACTAAAGGTGGACTGAATGGTAATACACTGTAATGAGGGATGTAATAAAGCTAGCTGGTAAGTACGAATTCCAATGAAAAGGATGTAAAATGTTCAATTCAAAGGGGCGGGGTGGTGCATCTACAGTATTTCCTTTGTAAAAGTGGTGGGTTATTTTTCTATACAGAAATACACATAATATATTGTTTTTTTTTGTTTTTTTTCCTTCACTGGTACATCTATTCAGTCAACAGCACTGTACATTCCAAGTTTGCATATTTTATTTAAGCAGGTGTTAATATTTCTGACATTATTTTGCAGTAATTTAAAGAATCACCAGGCATGCTTTGTACAAGAAAGAGGACAATATTCGAGTTGCATGTTTTTGTATTGAATGATATGCAAAAAAGGGCAGATGGATGTTGGACTGAATCTATTCTAGGCCTAAATTAACTGAATTAATTACTGAGAGCACCATGCTGAAAAACCTTCCAATATGGCTGCACACAGTTTCATGCTTCTGTGTTTCTGTTGATTGGTATATCTGTCATTATTGGTAATTGCCATGTGTTCTTTTGCTTTCTGCATGAGCTCTGTTACCATGAATCCATCCTGCTGATTGGCACGTATAGCTTGTAATGTGCTTGGAGTTGGAATGTTCCAGAGGTAGCAGTGTGGATCAAGTGACATCCTTACAGTATTCAATCAATCAATCAATCAATCAAAATATTGGAGATATTCTCAATTTGCTTTTGAGAGGATAAAAAAGCAAAACACAAAAGCACTTATAGAATAATATAATTTTCCATCAGTCTCCTAATGGCAACCAAAGTTAAGTGTATGCTTAGAGTAAAGTAGGCATTCTAGCATGGTCTCAAACTTCTTTAGCATATTATCTGGGGTTGCCAACTGCCACCGGACAAATTCTGGGAGGTTTTTATTTTTTCGAAGCATGTCTATCAGTGCCTAACTAGTTGTTGGCAATTGAAATAACCACTTGGATTTTTGAAACTGTAGCCAGAATATGGCTCACATGTTCATTGATTATCCAATATGATGGGGAATTATAATGAGAATGTGAATATTATCAAAATAACTCAGAATATTCGGTATGTGCAACTGTGATTGCTATGGGCTGACAGAAACTGGGAGTACAGCACGTGCTGTAAGTGGATACTTACATTAAATGTTTCCATCATATAATGGGGAAGTTAGGTTCGGAGGACCAGACGTAACAGAAAGGAATCTAAAAGTAAACCACGGAGTGGAATACCAATAAAGCGGAACCGTGTCCGCAATAGGGAAGGAAAACACAAATAAATAGGGAACAAAACTCCCGGCGTAGCCAAAGAAAGACAACCCACAAAATAGGGCGAGGCTCGGAACTCGAGCAGAGTACAGGTAGAAAATACCTCCGACTCTCAATTTAGAGAGAAGACTAAACGGAGGTAAGATAAACAGAAACGAAATGATAGCAACCCACAATAACAGGGCGAAAAACTCGAAGGCTTGAGTATAGATAGAAAAGAGGAGATATAATCTCTCACTCTCAATACCAGAGAGCAGTAGCAGAGAGATAAAAGAAAAGGAAACGGTAAAGTTAAAACTGTCTCAATGAGAACAGAACAGGAGAGTAGAAATGAGGGACAGAGAATGCAAAAGTTAACCCTATTTACTTTGGCCCTTTTGAGGCAATTTCCTCCTGGTTTCTACTAGTTTTATTTAAATGTCAATATCTAAAAAAATATTCCCTGCACATCCATGGTTTTAAGTTCGAACTGAAGAAGAAGCTGTATCATTCAGAAATTTGCTACAGAATACATTTATTTCAGAATAGTCACATACAGTATATATATAATAACCATAACATACGCCGCCTAATGTATTTAAATACGTTTTAAAAAGAACTTACGAAAGCGCGTGTGTATTCACACAAGTACAGCAACGTATTTAAATTAATTAAACAACTATACCAAATCAAACAACTATTATACTCAGATTACAGTTTGTGTTTGTAAGTCAGTCAGTCAGCATTTATACAGCTGGAAATTAACTGAAGCAACCAACAACTTTTATTTAGAATTATACACTTTGGGCAAGAAAATTATTTCAGTGATATATGTCAGGCATGTCAAACTAAATTCCCAGGGGGACAGTGTCTCCAGGTTTTTGTGGTTGCCTTTCAATCAGCTGCCAAATAAGGCCTTGAGAACAAGCTGTGTAGATTCTTTAGCCAGTCGATGACTCAAGTGAACCACTGGTGCTGAGAACAACCCAAAAACCAGCAGCACTGCAGCCCTTCAAGATTATTAAGGGCTGTTTAAAAACTGTAAATTAGGCTTTGATTGCATCACAAATACATGAGAAGATTATAGAAAACTAAAAACAAGATATTGGTGTTGGCTGAGAAATTAGTTTTAACACTCTTGTAAAAGAGGAGCAGCTTAAAGAATGAAACGGGCTGCATATTGACCGTGGATCCGCAGGTTCCTGCCTGCAGCTGTATATAACGCTTCCCCTCCCAGCTCATTGTTCATTTGGCATTGTTGAAAGGACCCCCTTCTTTGGGCCTACAATGAATGAGCCCTGCATTTGAAGCCACTTCTGTGAAATGAGACGCGGTTGACGCATGTACGAGACCAGAATGCACTGCCCTTGCCGCACTCTCCATGGCCACATGATGGGAGAAACTATTGAGCTATTTACAGCTTGAAGCGCACTGGAGCGGAGCAGAGAGCTGCGTCCTGATGATTCACTCACCTCCGCAAAACCCACTGAAAGCAATGTAGAATTATTATTCGCCTCCGTGCCGCTAAGCATGAACATATTTGGAGGAGTCATAAATTTCAGGAACAGAAAGCTGTTAAAAGGGACGGTTGTGTGTCAGTGATTTACCCCCCACTCCACCTGGTGAGAGATGGAGCATCTGACTGCTTCCCATCTCCTACAAGACCACATGAGCTTTTCCCCACTGAATGCGGGAGTTATATAGAGAAATAAGGTATCTCATCCAATTGTTCTCATCCACATTTTCAGAGAATGTTGCGCATATCTTTAAAGCTTCGTATTGAATAGTGAATTTAGCTAACTGCACGAATGTGTCGCCTTTTACCAAAATGCCGAATTCAGAGTGATAGATTTGATATTTCACTCAGACATTTGTTCTCACTATATGGCATTTTTGTAAATTAGATTTAACCCACATAGGGCTTTATTCCTATAACTCTGACTTACATATAAAGGCAAATATTAGCGATATTGTTATGCTTTTTCCAAGGCCAAAGAGTCATAGTGGTATGACTGAAAGGTTTATACTGATCTCATCCTTTTAAAATACCTCAACACACAAACTAGTTTTGAAATACGCCTGCCGTTGTGCTATTCAAAATGACAAAGAATGTGCTCAACTTGTCTGTTACGCTGTATTCAGTTTACCCTAATATGGAGACATCCCACAAAATGCATGCATGCCCTACCCCTTGACGGCATGTCCACACCCTCTGTGCAGTCGAGCCACGTCAGTGGGAACTGTTCCGTGATAGAGAGCGGCCCTTGTTTGCGAGTGATAACGGGGGCATGGTTTGCTCCCTTTAGACGGCCAGTTATTCCCATGCAGCGCTAACGGCTCCACAGTGGAGGATTGCTTGTTTGCATCATTTCACTCCAAGATGCCATGTCGGAGACTTCTGCTATGTGTCCCGGAGTATTCGGCTCCGACAGTAAAAGAGCCTTCCTTTAATTCAGAGGCATCCGGTCATCAGCCCCAATGAATCGCCCCAAGGTGGGTCTGCGTCTGTGACCGTTTTACTGCCTGCTGTCTGGGGATTATCTGTGAGTATAAATTAGTACCTTTTTCATGCATTTTTGCAAGCATATACCATGTCACTTTCACCAGTCACCTGGGCAGATGATCGCCAAGGTCTCTGTCTTTATATCTATCATAAACTGAGCTCTCTGATCTGTTTTACTACCTTAGTGACATCGTATATGAAATTATACTGTATATCAGAAAATGTATACAATATATAATTTCATAAATGCAATGCTCCTGCTCCTGCTATACGTATGAAAACTGGATGAATAGAATTGGCAATCTAGTGTGACACATACATGTGAGTGCGTAGCCCTTCAAACAGCAAAATGTCATTGTCATTTCTGGGCACTTATCACAAGTGGAGAGCTTGAAACATCAGAGGAATCAGATTGAATTGAGGAGCTTATATCAGGTCAGCAGATCATTTGTGGAGAGTCATCCATAGCTAACATTTTATTTTTGGTGTTTTTCAGCTGGATAATTTCTTCACCAGAAAGTACCGTCCACAGCACTGCACCTTCTGGTCAACTTCCTCTACCTGTACGGAATCACGTTCTTTCAATATTTATGCTATAAACAGCACCAAGTTGTGGTGCTAACAGTTCATGGGATACTTACTGAATCTGGTCATATTAAGTGTTATTCAATAAGATAATGACAGTGAAGCTACGTCCTCTCAGTTTCCAGCTCCATAAGTTGTGGTTTCCTCATTTTAGGAAGATTAGTCAAAAGGGTGTATCCTTCAGTGCAACAAGGTTTAGTGCTGATCCTGAAGAAGTCCAGGGTGTAAAGTCGCAGTCGATTTTGATCTAACGCATAGCTTCATTTAAGATTGTATGTTGATTTGGAATTTCATAGGGGAATTTCATTGTTCTTTGTTGCTAAAGTTGAGTCACCACACCAGCGACACATCAGGGAGATAGAACAATCACATTTTACGTTAAAATTTGCATTAAAGTGAATGAGGTACCCTGTGAGAAGCAACTTGAAAAGCATTGTGTTGCAATGGGTCTTCCTGACTCATGACATTGTGTCATTTCTAAAGGATTAAAGGTTTTACTGACTGTCCATAAGCTAATGGAGATCACCGTATGGTATATATATATATATATATATATATATATATATATATTTAGCATCATACTTAAACAACATATTTTCTATTTACATTTTTATTGATTTAAACCACTTCCTCATAATGTCAGCATATTTTCAAGGACACATATTTGTTTTCTGAATAAGAGCAGATTAATTCATTGTTATCATTTACTCCAGGCACTTATTCCTTTCATACTTATCTAAATGAAGCTTGAAATTCCATTTTATGTTCCTGGAGGGAAAAAAAGGAAATCTCTCCCAGTGAAAAGTTTGATCAGAAATGTTACAAACACAGATGGGCCAACTAAACACACTTCCTGGGTTAAATTTTTTTAAGGGAACCATAGATGCTCTGCAGATACTCTACCTTCGGAAAGGAATGATTTGGTCGTATACATTTCTGCAGGAATGTGCTTTCAGAGAGAAAATGTTCAGTTAAATGAATGAAAAGTTTCTTGACTGCAAGTCTCTGATTAATTACCTGTCAAAACTGCAGAAATTGCTGTCATTCTGTAACTCATGACAAATAAGACTGTGGGTGGAAAAACCCCGCTATTAAACTTCCCTTGCCTTCTTTTGTGTGAGCTTACGAAAGAGCGTGATTTTATGTGGGTTGTGTGCATGTATGTGATGTTTGTGTGTGTGTGTGTGTGTGTGCGCGCGTGTGTGCGTATATATGTGTGTGTGTGTGTGTGTGTGTGTGTGTGTGTGTGTGTGTGCGTGCGTGTGTGTGTGTGAGCGCCATTTTTTTGTAAGTGGGTTGCTTTTACTCTGGACTTCCTTTTTGACCCTCATTCTCCCCCCCCCACTGGGTTCTTAATAAACAATATTACACAGTAGTTAAACAATATTGTATTTCAACAAACATAAAATGGCTGACATTTAAAAACAAGGAGAGGAAGACAAGAAGAGCACTGCAACCGTTGATTATTTTGCCAGCAGATCAAATGCCCATATAATAGAAAGATACCAAGATAATGTGTGATTTCCTGGGTGGCATGTGTACTAGAAAATTAATATTTTTATTTTAAACATTTTATATTGTGTCATATACATAAGGGTAATTTCTATCCTCATGAATAAAAATTTTAAAACATGTTTAAACAAACATAACACCATGTCATAAATCCATTGGACGATGTTAAAGACATTTTTGTGGGTTGTACAGAAAGGTCTGAATAAATCCTGTACTTTATATGACCCTAAAGCACATTGATAATATAACGACATAATAATATTCCCCCAGTACATGCAGAAATAGCACCATGTAATTTCTACATATTTCAGTACCTTGATAGTAGTATTTTTCAGTGACTCAACAAAGATGCCAAGATCATAAAAACAAACACATTTGTGGAATAGTAAACATGAAAGTCACACAGCATGCAGAGTCAGGTCGGAACAGAATAGTGTAGTGGTTAAACAACTGGTATTGTAACCAGAAGGTTAGCTTTGGTAAATGTCCAGCGGTTTAAGCAGATATTATGTTGTACAAGTTGGGAAGTTTCATTCAGTAAAAGATCTGAATACTTGGTTATCTCCCCATGAAATTATAATATTATGGCATTTCAACATAAAGATCAGCTTCCATCACAAAACACTAGTTACAATACACGTTTAAGATTACAGAATACCTTTAGACATACAAGCAAGAAGCACTTTTGGGAGTAAACCGAGTGATTTAACTACAGGAAATCATGTTTCAGAAAAATGCTGTAAACATGTATCCTGGAGGCAGTCATGGCAGTATTGCCAGAGCTCTTGAAAAACCCATAAATATAATTCTGCAGACATAAGAATCCACCAATGAAATCAGTAAACATTCCTGCTTCAATCGCAAACCTTGGACTGAATTTGTGGCTTTTGATGAAGGGAAACATGCTCTTTGATTCAGCTTAATGATCCAGTGGGTGATGAGTGCTTCAATCAGGCACGTCTAACTGCAACATTAGTTTTATACAATATTGGTATTCATGGTATCGCAACTGATTATGACGGGTTGACGTTCTAATCATATTTTAATGATACACAAGGAAACATCTTGTTTTTGTGCTTAACACTATTTTTTGGATGGAGCCAAATTAACAAAATGTTTTGTATGAAGAGTTAACACTGAACACTTTGCTGTGTAAATGTTTGCAAATCTGGCTCTGCATCTAAACATTCAATCATCACAACTTGGCACACATAACTCCGTATGATGAATCAGGAACAGAGAATGATCCATCTTCCTAATGAATTTTTTTTTTAAAGGAGAGCAAACATATTTTTCACTTTATACAGCTAGGGGTAAAGCAGGGGCCATCACATGCCTGGTCACAGTCAGGACTGATATACGAGATGAGAGTCTGCCACTCTACAGACTGCGCCGCACTGTCTCTTCCCTAATTAAGGATTTTTTGATAATGCCCTTGAACGTATAATGCCAGATCCATAATGCCAAAACTTCAGATGACAGGCTGATTTTTTCCAGAAAGGAATCGCGGAGAGATGCACTGATGAGATGTGAGAGAGTATCGCTGGACTAAAGTGAGCAATTCTTCCTGGAGGCATTTTCATTACCATCTCCACATCTGTGAAATGTCCAGAGAATATAAAGTAACAAGACGGCTTCAGACGGAGACGCCAAGTGAATGGCTGACAATTTCATTTTTGGCAATTTCACGGTGTTGCAGTCCTCCAGCAGAAATACTCCAGTCAGTCAGTAAACAGCAACAGGAAATTGTAACTCTAAATGTCTAAATTGTAAAATTCTAAATGTCAGACCATTTTCCTGTTATCTGTATTTTTGTACCCACACAAGAAGTATGAAATTCCCATAACGAGAGAGGCCATTTAAAGTCGCGCAGCTCTAATGTGTTTTTCAGACCTTGATTCAATTGAAATTTTCATTTGTTGATATGTGCAATTTTCCCCTTCATTTTTTGTTCATACAACAGTTTATTCAAAACTGAATGCTTTTTTTATGTAGCTGTAGTAAACACTCAAAGGGTAATCATGTTTCTGTTTGTTCGTTCTTCAGTCTCGCTTTTTGAAAGCCCTTCAGAATTATATGCAAAAATAGTGGATGTCAAGAACATAGCCCTCTAGCAAAAATGCACACTGGTTAATTTATATTCATGATGTGAAAAGACAAAGCATCTGCCTTCAACCACTCAGTCCGGGCAAATATATTGCTGCGGAACAACACCCCCTACACTCTACCTTAACTTTACATGCATGTTTAAGGTGTGCAGTGGCATGTCTCCTTCATGATCTTAGCAAATAGCAGATAAGGGGGTCAGTGCCTACACAGCTCTGTAAGTTGGGTAGGTAGAGAGCAGAACTAAGTGTAGTGGGGAGTGTAAGGTTCAGAGAACCAAATGCGACCGATAATGATTTCTAAAAGCGTATCTAGAAAGATACGCCACAAAAGCGGAAGTAGCCGCACCAGGACGGAGATAACACAGGATCGGGAGCAAAAATTCCCTAACACAAGGCAAAACTAAGCAACTTCAAAAACGGAGGCGTATCTCGATAGACAGCGAGAATGATTAACAAAAGAACCTCACGCTCTCAAACGAGGAGCGATAACAGGAGGTGAGAGGAAAACAAAAGAAACACCCTGTATAAACGGGTGAGAGAATGAAAATGAAACTAGAACCTGTTACCTACAGCTCTAGGTGAAAACGAACTGAACAAAAAGGTAACTGGTAGAGGAGTATAAAGGATAAAGAGAGAAAGGAAATAAAAAGACTAAAAATAAATCTTTATCCTAACTCTAACCGGACTTGCTGCGTTTCTTATTCGTACAAACCAGAAATGCAGTGACCGAATTTTCTATACCTTACCGACTTCAACATAGCAAAGACAATATCGAAGTGAGGAAATGCGGAAGTACCGAGGCATTTATAGCCGGCAGGAACGCAACACAGGTGCAGGAAAGAATAGATACAAAGACCGAAACGGAGGCGGAAGTGCCCCGAAGTTGCAAAAAGAAAGAACAAACCACAGAAACAAATGGAGGCTGCCAAAACCCATGACACTGAGGGAACAATGTTCCAATCACTCACAGCCCATTATTTTTAATGGTTCTGATCATAATTCTCTGGATATCTGGAACTTTGGGAATTGAAAGAGCAGGTTATTAGTGTCAAACCAGAGCAGAAAGCTTCACTGACTAATCATCAGTATTGAATGCTTTTAATTTGTTTTTGAGCTGGGTCCTTCTGATGAATCATAGATTTTGACAAATTAGAATACAGATAAGTAAGTAGTACTTTTATGAGGGTTCAACAGTATGCTACTTGGGAATTAAGCCTCTGGCCTTCTGCTTACAAGCCCCATTCCCTTCCTGTCAGCCACATAGCATCCTTTTCATATGGCTGTGACTGGAGATCCTTGAGGTCTAATAGGTGTAATACTGCACCTAAATAAAAATGACCATCAAGTATTACACAAGGATATTTAACAGCAAGAAAAACATAGCTATCAGAAAACTAATTTACTTCAGAGAATATAAAAAATAAAATGCAGAAACAAGATTACTTTTATGGCTGAACTAACACTGATGGTTTAATTTATAAAAATATAAATTGTATTTTTTGACACATTCTCTGTGTATATGTACTGTATGTATGTATATACAGTATATATATATATATATATATATATATATATATATATATACAGATCCTTTCCAAAAAATTAGAATATCATGGAAAAGTTTTTTTTTCCATAATTCCATTCAAAAAGTGAAACTTTCATAGATTATAGATTCATTACACACAAAGTGAAATATTTCTAGCCTTTATTTGTTTCATTTTTCATAATTTTGGCTTACAGTTCCAGAAAACCCCCAAAACAGTATTTCAAGAAATTAGAATAGTGTGTCGAAAATCAGCATTTACTTCAGTTATTTCAGAGAATGAATGTTTTAGACTGAGTGTCACACTATCATCTAATTTACTCAAAACACATGCAAAGTTTATCTCAGTTTGGTTCAGTATGGGGAAGACTGCAGACTTGACAATTGGCCAGAAGACCATCATTGACACCCTCCAGAAGATGGGTAAGCCACAAAAGGTCATCGCTAAGGAGGCTGGCTGTTCACAGAGTGCAGTGTCCAAGCATATCAATAGAAAGTTTAGTGGAAGGGAAAAATGTGGCAGGAGAAGGTGCACAAGCAAAAGAGATGACCGTAGGCTTCAGCGAATTGTCAAGCAAAGACGATTCCAAAATTTGGCGGAAATGCAGAGGGAGTGGACTGAGGCTGGAGTCAGTGCTTCAAAAAGGATCTGTATATATATATATATATATATATATATGTGTGTGTGTGTGTGTGTGTGTGTGTGTGAGATCTATCACAATGAAGCTCTGAAAAATGTTTCCATAATTTAATCAGACATGGAGATACCATCTAAATAGGCCTGTCAGAAAGGTGTCGACTCAGGAGGTTGCCTGGTGACAGGCTTCAGAGGGACGAGATCACAATGGACAACAGGAGTTCACTTTCAGGTGACCCAAAATATCTCCTTGCATTCCAAACACAGAGCATTGTGTGTATGGTGTATGGTGTGTGGCCCTCCCAGTGCTTTCCCTGATACTTCCATTCACAGCACTAGCTCATTTACCGCCATTTACCACTAGACAGCTATATCTTGGACTCTGTCTTTAAGCAGTGCAAATATCCCCAAATCCTTGAGTAAGATGTTGTGCATGACTTACCTTCTTTGTAACTAAAACAGGTAAAAGATAAACATGGCATCGTATAGTAGTTAAATAAGCAGACCGGGTAACAATTCCTTGCTGATACAGTAATGCCATGCCCCTTATCTTCAGTATATATTCATTTATAAACAAATTATAAGATAGTTTAGGCACATTATAATATACTACTCATCCTGAGCAAAGTTATAGGAGACTCATTAATATTTATGCAGAACTGTGGATGGTGCGTCTGCCTAGAGTGGGATTTGAAGGCAAATGAGACGTGGCCATTCAGAAGGTACAAGCACTAATGAAGTGTAGAATAGAGGGCTGTCTACAAGGTTAATTCTGTCTCTTCAACAGCACTCTGTCTGGTGCGTCCAACAAGATGCAGCCATTGTACAAAAGCAGCAATAAATCAAGGTCACGTGATACAAGAGGAAGAGCTGACCTCCTTTGGATTTTTAGGCTGTCTATGCATGTGCTTTTCTTTACTTTCAAATTCTGCATTCATATGACATATGGGTGCCATGGTTTCTCTTATGTTAAACCTTTTTGATTGAGTGCACAAAACATTCCTTCATGCTCAGGAGTTAAAGAATGTCATTTTTTTGTTTTGATATGCTTGGAGTGATTATAATAGTGCCATATGTGACTCTTTAAAATGTCGCTTTCTGCCAAGACTCGGTAATGCACCACATGGTTTTCCGATGGGGGTGGTGGGGCAGTGCCGGCATCTCCCACTCGGACGGAATGGGTGATAACTGGACCGTGCCATTTGGGCATCTGTAAGGACGGACAGCCTGTTCCCGCTCTCTCTCCCTTGATATTGAACTGAGAAGCGCCGCCAGACTGATGACAAATTCGAAACACAACAAATGCCTCAAATATCTAATGAGAAAAATATCAAATCTGGGGGAAAAATGAGTGGGGTCTCCTTGTCAGAGGAACAGCTGTCAGAGGCAGAGTACCATTCCCTCAGATGAAAAATGTCTGAGCCCAACATGTATTTTTCTGCAGTGGAACACAGACTGTCAAAAATATTTAATGCAAAAAAACTAAAAAATGAAGGAAATCTGTGTCGCTTCCTTCCCTGTCACCGTTTTCATTATACGGAACGGAGCAAACCGCTTGAAGAAAATAGCTGCAATGGAATCCAGCATTAAAGGGGTCTAAAACATCAAAAAAGCTATTATCGCTGTGAAATTTGACGGCAATGACGGTGTTTCCCCTACGCGTTGCTCTGAATCGTGGCCGTGGGTTTCGGGGGAAGTCTGAACAGTCTGCAAGGGCAGAGAATGAAAGGACGCGGCGCGTGCTTGCAGCAGTGTGCCATACACACAGAGGACATGAGATAAGGAGAGGGGAGGGGGGGGGAGGGGGGTCGATCAGAAGGGAGAGACACATCTCATCAGGGCTTCTGAGCGTGCACATAGGGAACTGCGGACATGACCTTCCCGCTTTACGTCAGCGTCCTGCTCCTCCAGCCGAGACCGGACAGGAAAACGAATAGGCAATCCTGGATTTACAAGGCCCCAGGAGATCGCCCCGTTCCTATTACCTTCTTTTATTATTTCCTCGTCTGAAGGGGGAGGTGAGGGGTATGAAGGGACAGCACAGGTCACTGAGCGGAGAGGCTCTGATTACCCAAAGTAGCCGAAACCCAGAGGGGGAATTCGCTCTTAACTATGATGCTGGTTGGAATTAATTTAGGTTGTATAATTCAATAATTATATTGTGTCTGTCTCGGTTTCATTTTATCATTTTAATTCAGTGAATACTAAATTCATGGTAAGAAATGTGCTTGTGAAAATGCACTAGTTTAATAATAGCATCCATTTAATTAGGTTGTCATGTGTACTTACATGCATTGCCCTCAGAGAAAAAAACACACACACACACACACACACACACACACACACACACACACACACACACACACACACACACACACACACACACACACACACACACACAGTGAGCACCATAATTCATTGGACAGTGACACATTTTTTGTTATTTTGATTCTGTACTCTCACTTTAAGGGTTGTTTCTCCTGACAAATTTTCCTATTGAACTCTATGGAAAAAATAAGTCAGGAGAAGGAACCCTTCAGGTTATCCATCCATATCTACTGCATATCTGGCAGAAGAGTGATGGTTTGAGGCTTGTTTGATACGTCAGACCGTTGATGACTTAGAGCCATTTAGCCAACCATACCGTTCCAGTGTAATTTACAGCTAAATCTAGTCCCACGCCCCAATTCCCATAGAGATCCATTCAAATGCAGAGACACTACAGTATCGCTTGTAAGAGTACCAGAACATAAGATATCAAGAATCTTTTGATGTTGTTGGGTCACAGACATCAGGAAGTCATGTCATGCAAAGGATATGTGACCAAATATTAGAAATCTAAAGGCAGTCAACTTAGTTTATGTAAACTTCTGACCCACTGGAATTGTAATATAGTGAATTAAAAGGGAAATAATCTGTCTGTAAACAATTGTTGGAAAAATTACTTGTGTCATGCACAAAGTAGATGTCCTGAGTTGCCAACACTATAGTTTGCTAACATGAAATCTGTGGAGTGGTTAAAAATGAGTTTTCATGACTTAAACCTAAGTGTATGTAAACTTCCGACTCCAACTGTGTGTAGTATATACAGATCCTTTCCAAAAAATTAGAATATCATGGAAAAGTTGTTTCTTTTCCATAATTCCATTCAAAAAGTGAAACTTTCATAGATTATAGATTCATTACACACGAAGTGAAATATTTCTAGCCTTTATTTGTTTCATTTTTCATAATTTTGGTTTACAGCTCCAGAAAACCCCCAAAACAGTATTTCAAGAAATTAGAATAGTGTGCCGAAAATCAGCATTTACTTCAGTTATTTCAGAGAATTAATGTTTTAGACTGAGTGTCACACTATCATCTAATTTACTCAAAACACCTGCAAAGTTTATCTCAGTTTGGTTCAGTATGGGGAAGACTGCAGACTTGACAATTGGCCAGAAGACTATCATTGACACCCTCCAGAAGATGGGTAAGCCACAAAAGGTCATCGCTAAGGAGGCTGGCTGTTCACAGAGTGCAGTGTCCAAGCATATCAATAGAAAGTTTAGTGGAAGGGAAAAATGTGGCAGGAGAAGGTGCACAAGCAAAAGAGATGACCGTATGCTTCAGCGGATTGTCAAGCAAAGACGATTCCAAAATTTGGCGGAGATGCAGAGGGAGTGGACTGAGGCTGGAGTCAGTGCTTCAAAAACCACCACGTACAGACGTATCCGAGACATGGGCTACAACTGTCGGATTCCTCGAGTCAAGCCACTCCACTCATTCTCTGAAATAACTGAAGTAAATGCTGATTTTCGACACACTATTCTAATTTCTTGAAATACTATGTTTTGGGGGTTTTCTGGAGCTGTAAGCCAAAATTATGAAAAATGAAACAAATAAAGGCTAGAAATATTTCACTTTGTGTATAATGAATCTATAATCTATGAAAGTTTCACTTTTTGAATGGAATTATGGAAAAAAAAAAACTTTTCCATGATATTCAAATTTTTTGGAAAGGATCTGTATATATATATATATATATATATATACAGTCAAGCCGGAAAGTCTGAACACTCCTGTAGGATATCTAATATTTCCCCCCTTCTCTCTATCTCTGTCTCTCTCTCTCTCTCTCTCATTCTCAACCCCCCATCAAAGATAAGCCAGTCTGTCATAAATTACCCCTCCCCCCCCCCCCCTCCCCCACACCTTAACCCAATCAGGACAGGGATGGTCTTCCTGTGGAGGTATTTTATGAGTGTACCGCAGAAAAAGAAGTTAGTCAATTGTGGAGTTTGTTTGGAGAAGTCTTTCTTTTTGGTTCCTCGTGCGTTTCCTTTTGTTCCTGTTCAGCTGGAGGGTAAATAATTTGGCAATTTTTGGCTTATCTCTCTCTTTACTGGTATTTCCTAATTAATGTCTGGTTTAATGCCTTCACTTTTGTGAATTATAAGTAGTCAGCCTACATTCCTTCGTGAATGTATGATTCCCAGTCATTATTCTAATTGAATGTTTTCATTTAATAAAATTACTTAATTTCAAGACCTGATTTAGACTTTGTTTTGGCTTGTTGGTTGATCCACCAGGTTACTGTTCGACTTACCTATCAAAGAATTCGGCGATTTAATTGATGATTGTCATTTTTAATAATAATTATTAAATTAAATCACGTAAAGCTTATTTTGAATGTAGGTTAAGTGAGGGGTTCTAGCACGCAATATCGCTTGTGTTCAGTATTCAGAGTGCTGAACGGTTTAACAAGGGCATTGACTGTTGGAACCGCTGGATTCAGAAAATACACCTTTTACCTAGTCCTCACTTACCCGACATAATTGGAGGTTCCACCGAGATAGGTTGTCCTATAGCATACTAAATTTTGCTATTGAGTAAACTGCGGTAAACTCTGAGACAAGTTCAAATCTTTTTCTAATCGACTGGTCTTAGATTTATTGATTTTATTTTATTTTTTTAAATAAATTTTAAAAAAAATATATTATTATGGCATACCAGACAAAGAGAGAGATGCCTCATTTACCCTCCACTGCTAACCTACCAGCATTCCCTGGCCAGTCAAGGCTGGATCAGCAGTGGTATCTCATGTTATCAGAACGGCAATATTTGATAGCCCAGTGCCCAAAATTTGCAGAACAGCTCAAGGCAATGGACCAGCTGAAGGAGGAGGCCCTTTACAACCTGCGGACTGAGTATTTGGACTATCTGATTTCTCCAGATAGTGATGAAACCAAGCGCAAGATTGTCCAAGGGATAAGGTCGTACCTAGAGAAAAGACAACATTTTCTCTACCTCTGGCGGTCAAAGCAGGCATGGGAGGAGGTAAACCAGATGTGGAAACTGGCTTGGGAAAAGCACCACTCTAAGTCAGGAGTTACTGCCAAACCAGTTTCTTCTGTGGCAGTCCAGCATGCGCTGGAAGGAGCAGTGCATGGCGCCATTCCAGCCATAACCCAGGCACCACCCCCCACCGAGGACAATACAGCACTCTCCCTTGACTCATCCCCACCCCCTTCAGGCTTGGACAATTCTGTGGATTTTGTCACCTCCACAGACAATGTAGCCGCCCCCCTGGTGAGCCCCCCTTCCCTGGAGGAATTTTGGGGAAACAGCTCTGTGTCTTGTATCACACCAGCCACCACAGAGGATGTGACCCCACAGGACGTGGAATCCGCTGCTGCAGTCCTCTCAGCTGAGCCAGGTGAGGAGACCGTCGAACCCCTGGAGGCAGAACCTGCTACTGCAGACACAGCAGCCCAGCCTGGTGAGGAGACCGTCAAACCCCTGGAGGCAGAACCTGCTACTGCAGACACAGCAGCCCAGCCTGGTGAGGAGACCGTCAAACCCCTGGAGGCAGAACCTGCTACTGCAGACACAGCAGCCCAGCCTGGTGAGGAGACCGTCAAACCCCTGGAGGCAGAACCTGCTACTGCAGACACAGCAGCCCAGCCTGGTGAGGAGACCGTCAAACCCCTGGAGGCAGAACCTGCTACTGCAAACACAGCAGCCCAGCCTGGTGAGGAGACTGCCAAACCCCTGAAGGCAGAACCTGCTACTTCAGACACAGCAGCCCAGCCTGGTGAGCAGACCGTCGAACCCCTGGAGGCAGAACCTGCTACTGCAGACACAGCAGCCCAGCCTGGTGAGGAGACCGTCAAACCCCTGGAGGCAGAACCTGCTACTGCAGACACAGCAGCCCAGCCTGGTGAGGAGACCGTCAAACCCCTGGAGGCAGAACCTGCTACTGCAGACACAGCAGCCCAGCCTGGTGAGGAGACCGTCAAACCCCTGGAGGCAGAACCTGCTACTGCAGACACAGCAGCCCAGCCTGGTGAGGAGACCGTCGAACCCCTGGGGGCAGAACCTGCTACTGCAGACGCAGCAGCCCAGCCTGGTGAGGAGACCGTTGAACCGCAGGATGCGGAACCGGCTTCTACAGGCCCATCAGCCCTGCCAGGTGGAGAGGTCTACGCACCCCAACAGGTGGAGTCAGCCCCCACAGAAAAGTCCACCCAGGCCGAGGACCCCACCCCACCCCTTGTGGACTTTTCTTCCCCTCCTGCTGAATCCGGGGAACCTCTGTCTGCTGCACAGACAGAAGGGGTGTGCTCTGTGGACTCTCCCACTTCCACAGTTCCTGTGATGGAGGAGATAGGGGGACTTCTGCGAAAGTCTCGCTCCCCTATCAGAGCTGTAAAGAGACCCCGGGAGAAACGGAGCAGGAAGCCAACCCCCGGCCGTTTTACGACTCCTCTGGCCCTCAAAGTCTCCGCCAGAGTGTTGTCTTGCAATCCAAAGCAAGATGAAAGCAGTCAATTTAGCACAACAGTTTCCCCCACCCTCGTCTCTCCACCCCCGAGCCACACCTGCAAACTTCGCACACACACGTCATCCAGGGAGAGTGCAAGAGCCCTTTTCCGACATCAGAAGTGTTCGGAGAGCAGTGATGGACTGCATGCCTACGAGCAACGATCAGCCCAGCTGCCCAGAGAGGGAACCAAAGCCAAAACTGGCATAGACCCCTGGACAGAGATGAGACGGGCGTGGTTAAGGGGCATCCACGTGCGGAAGAAGCAAGATGACAGGATGCCTCCTGTCATCCCGGTTTGCTGAACGCTGTGGCCCTCCGCAGCCAAAGGACTGCCAGTAACCACACTGGGGTTCTAGGAGGTAAAACTGGCACTCTGCCTGCCCCTGCCCCCCCCCCCCTCACCACCCCCCCACATCCCTACCACCACCTTTTAACATAAGACAATGCCCATGTTTTTAAGTCCCTTTTTTAAAGTGTAGGTGCCCCCTCCAATGCTGTTCCTGGGCACTTGTGGACAAGTCTGCCCTATTCAGGTGATTATTTGGACTGGCAATCTTGTGGATAGTAAATCCTGTCCGTAAGGTTCCCCTGAATGGACTAAGTGCTTATAACATGCAGTGTTCCCCTCTTCACATGTTGCTGTGAGTGATAAGGCCTAAACCCTCAAGTCCCACAGTCTTCTCCTGCCACTCCCCGAAGGACCCCCAGAGGCACAAGTGCAACCGGACCCATACCCTGCCACGGGAAGCTAGCCTAAGCGACTGCCGTCAGCAGTCCACCCAACTGGACCCGAGCTCAAGGAGCCAAAACGGATTATGACAGGGAAAGAGGTGCTTCCCCGCCCGTCAGTAGAGAGGTCTTGACCGCACTTTTCCGCCTGTGGATCGTCCAGCTGCCTGTCACAGGAGACAGAGCCCCCCGCACGCTGTGCAGAATTGGTAGAGACACTGTCAAATTAGGCCGCCTTTCACTCACACAGTTACAACATTAAGGGGAATAAGCACTGCATGTTATCCAAGGAAGTCCAGGGAGCCTCTTCCCTTGCCAGTCCAGATACCCTGACACTGGAGAAGGAATTGACTGAACCAAGGTGCCATGACAGCAGTGAAAAAAAAAAAAAAAATGTCTGCACCACACCGGATCATCACATTGGGACTAGTAAACTGGACATGGACTAATTGTTTTAAAGATGGTTAGTGAACCATTAGGACACTTGTTTTCATGCAGCTATCATTGTACAATGATATAATGTCCAAATGTGTGGTTGTTATGATGATGGAACGATAGGCTCTTAGCAGCTGCATGCACCTATCGTTCCAAGAGAGGGAATGACGGGATGTTGCCTAATGTCTTTTGCTCTTTCTCTCTCTCTCTCTCTCTCTCTGTCTCTCTCTCTCGGCCTCTCTCTGCCCCCCCCCCCCCCCCCCCCATCCATCCCTACCACCACCTTTTAACCTAATACCATGCCCATGTTGTGTTTAAGTCCCTTTTATAGAGTGTAGGTGCCCCGCCAAATACTGTTCATAGACACTTCTGGACAAGTCAGCCCAATTCATGTGATTATTTAGACTGGCAATCCCGTGGAAGGTAAACCCTGTCCGTAAGGTTCCCCGGCATGGACTGACAGTGGTCATAACATGCAGTGCTATCATTAATTGTTCCGGTCTTCACTATGAGTGTTAATGCCTAAGCCCTCAACTCCCACAGTCTTCTCCTGCCATTCCCTAAAGGACACCCACAGACACAAGTGCAAACAAGTGCAACCGGTCCCACACCCTGCCGCGGGAAGCTAGCCTAAGCAACTGCCGTCAGCAGTCCACCCAATTGGATCCAGGCTAAAGGAGCCAAAATGGATTCCGACAGGGAAAGAGGAGCTTCCCCGCCCGTCAGAAGAGAGGCCCTGACTGCACTTTGCCACCTGTGGATCGTCCAGCTTCCTGTCACAGGAGACAGAGCCCCCGCACGCCGTGCACAACTGGTAGAGACACTGTGGAGTAGGTTGCATTTCACTCACGCAATTGCAACACTAATGGAAAAAGCACTGCATGTTACCCAAGTCCAGGGAACTTCTGGTCCCTTGCCAGTCTAGATACCCGGACACTGGAGAAGGAAGAGACTGAACCATAACAGCAGCGACACAAAAGAGTGTCTAATAGAGATATGACTCTAGATCACAAAGGGACTATTAAACTGGGCATGGACTAAATGTTTTAAAAATGGTTGGTGAACCATTTGGACAGTTGTTTTTGTTGTTAGCAGGTAACTGCATCTTCAATGTCCAAATGTGTAATGTGATTCCTATTTGGTGATGTAAGAATAGGTTTTTAGCAGGTGCATGCACCTATTCTTACAAGAGAGGGATGTAGGATATCTAATATTTCCCCCCTTCTCTCTATCTCTGTCTCTCTCTCTCTCTCTCTCATTCTCAACCCCCCATCAAAGATAAGCCAGTCTGTCATAAATGACCCCTCTCCCCCCCCCCTCCCCCACACCTTAACCCAATCAGGACAGGGATGGTCTTCCTGTGGAGGTATTTTATGAGTGTACCGCAGAAAAAGAAGTTAGTCAATTGTGGAGTTTGTTTGGAGAAGTCTTTCTTTTTGGTTCCTCGTGCGTTTCCTTTTGTTCCTGTTCAGCTGGAGGGTAAATAATTTGGCAATTTTTGGCTTATCTCTCTCTTTACTGGTGTTTCCTAATTAATGTCTGGTTTAATGCCTTCACTTTTGTGAATTATAAGTAGTCAGCCTACATTCCTTCGTGAATGTATGATTCCCAGTCATTATTCTAATTGAATGTTTTCATTTAATAAAATTACTTAATTTCAAGACCTGATTTAGACTTTGTTTTGGCTTGTTGGTTGATCCACCAGGTTACTGTTCGACTTACCTATCAAAGAATTCGGCGATTTAATTGATGATTGTCATTTTTAATAATAATTATTAAATTAAATCACGTAAAGCTTATTTTGAATGTAGGTTAAGTGAGGGGTTCTAGCACGCAATATCGCTTGTGTTCAGTATTCAGAGTGCTGAACGGTTTAACAAGGGCATTGACTGTTGGAACCGCTGGATTCAGAAAATACACCTTTTACCTAGTCCTCACTTACCCGACACTCCTTTCACCTATCCACGTTTTATTACATTACAGATATATTCTACAATAGACTGAGTTCATTTTTTGCCTCAAACATCTACACACAATAGTCAATAATGACGAAGTGAAAACAGGTTTTTAGAAAATATGCAATTTTATTTTACTGACAAAAATAGGTTATTTAGGAGTTACATATCTGTACACACCCTTAGCCTAATACTTGGTTGCTGCACGTTTGGCAGCGATTACAGCTTCAAGGCGTCTTGGGAAAGAAGCTACGAGCTTGGCACACTTGTTTCTGGACATTTATGCCCATTCCTCTTGGCATATCCTTGCAAGCTCCATCAGGTTGGATGGGGAGCGTCGGTACACAGCCATTTTCAGCTCTTTCCACAGATGTTCAATTGGATTCAGGTCTGGGCTCTGGCTGGGCCACTCAAGGACATGCACAGACTTTCTCCGAAGCCACTCCTTTGTTCTCTTGGCTGTGTGCTTCGGGTCGTTGTCATGTTGGAAGGTAAACCTTCGCCCCAGTCTGAGGTCCAGAGCGCTCTGGAGCAGGTTTTCTTCAAGGATCTCGGTGTACTTAGCTGCATTTATCTTTCCCTCTATCAGGACTAGTCGCCCCGTTCCCGCTGCTGAAAAACATCCCCACATCATGATGCTGCCACCGCCATGCTTCACTGTAGGGATGGTATTAGCCAGGTGATGAGCGGTGCCTGGTTTCCTCCAGACGTGACACTTGGTATTCAGGCCAAAAAGTTCAATTTTGGTTTCATCATGGTTTGAGAGTCCTCTAGGTGCCTTTTTGGCAAACTCCAAGCAGGCTGTGATGTGCCTTTTACTAAGGAGGGGCTTCCGTCTGGCCACTCTACCATAAAGGCCTGATTGGTGGAGTGCTGCCTGGATGGTTGATCTTCTGAAAGGTTCTCCCATCTCCACAAGGATACGCTGGAGCTCTGTCAGAGTGACCCTCGGGTTCCTGCTCACCTCCCTGACCAAGGCCCGTCTTCCCCGATTGCTAAGTTTGGCCGGGCGGCCAGGTCTAGGAAGATTCTTGGTGGTTCCAAACTTCTTCCATTTACGAATGATGGTGGCCACTGTGCTCTTTGGGACCTGTAAAGCTGCAGAGATTTTTCCGTACCCTTCTCCAGATCTATGCCTTGACACAATCCTGTTTCTGAGGTCTGCAGATAATTCCTTTGACCCCATGGCTTGGAGTTTGCTTTGACATGCACTGTCAACTGTGGGACCTTATATAGGCAGGTGTTGGCAATCCCCAATCATGTCCAATCAATTGAATTTATCACAGGTGGACTCCAATTAAGTTGTAGAAACATCTCAAGCAGTATCAGTGGAAACAAAATGCACCTCAGCTCACTTTTGGGTGTCATATCAAAGGGTGTGCACACTTGTGTACATATATTTTACATTTTGATTTTTAATAAATTAGCACAAATGTCTAAAAACCTGTTTTCAGTTTGTCATTATGGGCTATTTTGTGTAGAATTTTGAGACAAAAAATAAACTCAATCTATTGTAGAATATGTCTGTAACGTAATAAAACGTGGATAGGTGAAAGGAGTGTTCAGACTTTCCGGCTTGACTGGATATTTATAGTTGCACTGTGGTCTTTGGGGTGTAAATTCATTTGTCCTGTAAATTTAAGTCCAACATTTGTCACACCTTGTTTTTCTTTTTTATGGTTTCTTCTGATCTCTAGAATCAACCAATCTGCAGTCAGCAGATGTTTATCTAACTTACACTTGCCACCAACAGGGGCAAGTGATGTCAGTACAAAGACTCTTGCCTGACAAATTGGGCCTGAATGAAATTTTCAGAGGATAAGCATATCTCATTGCCTTCATATTTTGCTGCTATCAATATTTATGTCTTAGCCCTTTTTGTAACCTTGCAAATGAAAATCATCTGCAGAGCGTATTAAAAAATCATCAGTCATCTTTCATTTCCTCTTCTTTGATAAAGGAGGATTTATTGTATGTAGGGTCTAATTCTTCTCTATCTTGCACTCAGCAATGAGCTTATTAGAAATGCATTGTTCAATTGGCATTCGAACTCGGCCAATCCTCACGAAAGAAAAATGAAGGACCTCCAAATAGTCAGTCAGGCTCCCCCTGGTGGTCAGATGTAGCATACACTACAAATGAATTGCTCTGAAAACAGTTCCTAATTTTACTCCGCAGACTGCAAATATGCATTTACCACACACTATATTTTCTGATTCAATCCAGAGTTTGTTCAGGAGTAGAGCGCTGTGAGAATTTGAACGTGCAACCTTATGATTGTAGACGCAGTTCCTCAAGCACTATGCCGCATAATTTGCCAGTCATGAGCACTTTCAATTATGAACTTGTGGAATGGATATCATGCAAACAAACAAAACTGCCGTTTGTATTCGTTTCTGAAGACAGGGAAATTCCTTTGACGATATTAGATATTGCTGGCATTATTACAAGATATGTACATTTTTTGTGGAAATTTTATTTGGATGCCATGCATACTTTGTAGCAAAGGAAGTACATGACAGGTTATCAGTGAGGTAAAAATGTTTTGCAGCACAAACTATTGAAGCTGCATACCCTAGAGACCATATCCTATTCAGATGTTTTTTTGTTTGTCTGCTTGTTTGCCTTGTATAAATCCTACAGAAATTTGAATGTTGATGCACCTTGAGTTCATTTATTATTGAAACGTACAAAAAAACTATTCCACTATTTAGAAAGCATTATAATGAATTAGAAACATAGCCTATAACATATAAAATCAGTACAGTGCCTGTGTGGACCAATTCAACCAGAAGATCTCCTGAAGTCATCCAGGTGAAAATGTTTTCATACTCCATAAAATAGCATATATAAAATATATCTGAGAAAATCAAATATTCCCCAGGAGATTTACAAATATATTTGAATTTCAACTATCCCGTGCCATTATCCAGCCGATTATTTATTTCCCAAAGGATTATGCTAAAACAAGGATTACATGTCAGGCACACATTTTAACAGTGTTTATAAAGATATTAACATATTCTCCTTGAAGAATATACAAAATTTGATTTCATTTCCTACTTGTGAAGACTAATGATGCATACATCACTGCTCTATTTAACTAGTGTGACAATAACCGATAGGTCACTGCATATGCATATACACATGGCTTTGTCTGCAGATTAGCTGCCACACCCAGCAAAGCAATTGCACATCCTTTTTAGTCAGACTGTATATGCAGCATTTGTGATTTTACAGATAAAGATCTACATTAGAAAGGAAGCATCATACCAGGCCTTGTACTTAATTTCCAAGGAGCCCATCCTCATACAATTGCTTTGTGATTGTAAGTTAATGTCGGTTAATTAAAACAAATAACGAATCTCGTTTGGAATGCAGCCTTTTGGCAGCTGAAAACGGTAAGCAAAAGAAAACAAAGTCGTTTGCATCGTTTCAAAGTTTCCATTGGCATTCAGAACTCCTAATTCTTGACTAGACATATGTGCCTACTCTGAGACAGCATGCTTCATAGTTAACTAGAACAATTCATCAGAAATGGCCAGGCTAGCCAAGAGAATGTGTGAAGCTGACCCAGGTCCACGTTTAGTCAGCAACAAAACCTGCAGGATCTGGGAGTTATTGCAGTCTGTATCTGCCCAAGACAAAGTATCATTTTGGAAAGAAATACAGAAGTTCTATAACCACACTTGTCTGTGTTTTCAGATGAATTTACCAGTAACCAGACCAGGATCTAGGGTCTCCATTATGTCTCAACACCAGGACAACACAGCAAACACCCATCTCACCAAGCGTGGTCAGGCATCTTTCACATCTTTCCACCTGCTTGCAATTTGCTTAGTTTTCAGAAAACATCGTTTTTGCTTATCGACATGTATATTGCATAAATTCATACAACAATCACACAGCATACATATGCAAGTACAAAGATACTATACATTAACATACTTAATTTTAAAAAAATAAAAAAATAATTTCTTAAAGCCAATGTAAAATACCCATGTAAAACCAGCACTGAACTCATCTGCACCTTACACAAGACGCTTATGGTTTCATTTCAATTGCCTGCCCTGGCTCACAGAACTTATCTTAACCAAAGATAAATTTTTCACTTATAACAGACTGACCCTGGATTGGTTTCAGATAATTAATTGTGGCTTTGGTTATGAACATAGGTGGACTCTGGCAACATTTACATAGTTGCACACATTTGGACACTTGGAGCATAGCTCAGTGGAGGAGCAAACGGATGAGCCATGAACTTGGTTACCAGGGAGACCACGAGCCAGAAGTTCAGTTAGCCTTGTGTCTGGTGTCCTGTCTCTTCTGTGGGAACAATCCCTCGAGGTCATCATCTTCTCCCCCCCCAAGTGGACGGTGGGACATCCTGAATGAGCATGTCGCTCTGCCACTCTGAATCTGCCTCAATCTGAAGCTCGATTCACCAGGAGCTCATACTCAGGCAACCAGGGGGGTATACTACGAAGCCGGATTACTTAGTTAGCTGGATAACTGCACCAAGTAAAACCCGGAACCATCCCATATCTGGAACACGGACTGAACTAAAAAAGAGCTGTTCCCCGGTTTTACTCAGTGCAGTTATCCAGCTAACCGAGTAATCCTGCTTCGTAGTATACCCCCCAGTTCCGCTCAAACCCAAACGAGTGCCCTCCCAACTACCAGACATGCCACATGAACCGCTGGGCTCCACAGAATAGCTGGGGTAGTGCGGAAGAGATGGGACCAGAAAACCACAGCTGCAGGCCAAGTCAGCACACAAGTGTAAAGGAAGAACCAACATTCGTCCCCGAAAACAGGATTTAAAAACAGTCTGCTTGTAACTTGCAGCTGACATGTAGAAAACGTGTGCAAACAGTTATGCACTGGAGAAACAATAACTCAGTCACTGCAGCGCTACACATCGAGAGGCCATAAGAAGCTTGTGAAGCTTAAGCGGACACCAGTTTAAATGAACAGGAAATTGTTGCTGGAAGGGTGGTTGCATTTACACATTTGAGCCGCATTATAAGTTGACAGCAAGAAAGTATACAATATATTCCCGTTTATTAAATTATTTATTCATGAACTCGTACCCGAACATTAGAACTGACCAGTCTTTCACTGTTAAAGTACTTACATTGTTGACTTAACCTGTTCGGTTGTGAGAGTGCAACTGCCAATTAGCTTCTCGGTCCAGCTACCCGTCTTGCCTCAGCAGTAAAGTACAAACCCAATGCCGCAGATTTCAATGCTAAGTTTAATATTGAATGGGGTGTTACTGTCTGATCACTAAAATTAGTGCAATGCAAAAGAAATGATCAAAATAATAAACAGACAATTTTGAGAGAAGTACAAGACAGACCACTAAGGTAATGCATTTCATGTTCAATTGTTAATAACACTACATACATTTATAAAGACCACCATTGATTATAATTTAACCATTTTGTGAAAAACTGCAAACCCATAGTAGAGCTGCCCCGGGTTACTGTACAGACTATATGATTATCCTTAGGCAACTCCCTATCAAGCATTAGTCCTCCAAGTCATATATTGAAAAAAGTAGACTACATTGCAACACCCTATTTACAGAATATTGTTTATATCACACAGGCAGTAGACAGGGAATATTCATGAGTCGTTAGTGCAAGGCATGAGAATCAAAGACTTATTGATTTTCTTAACATCAAAATCTTAAAGACAGCTGGAGTGTTTTGAACAAACCTGTGTTTTTTTTTGTTTTTTCCCCCTCATTAAAGACAATGCAATAATTAAGAACCTTTGCAGGCTATAATGGGACCTTCCTAAACAGATGATTCAGATTTTTTTTTAACTGAACAGCAAGTGGGCTTTCCTGTTTCTGGTCTCATCGTGGACGCCCCTGAACCTTCACCTAGTCGCCTGCTGGAGGAGATCCCAATAGAGCCATCGGGGGGTTCAGAGGTCAGAGGCCATCTCTGCCAAACCCTCCTGCGAATGGACTCAGCCAGCCACTGAGGAGAGGAATGCTTTGTGCTAATGAGGGTCCTTGCACACAGTAGTCACTGCATCAATACTGTAAACCATTGCACAAGGCTGCTAGAACAGCTAGAACCAGGCATTGCCCAGGGGCCTAGATGAGCATGAAAACTTGGCTCTAATGCGACTATAGATTTCGTTGGAAAAGTAATGAATACATTAAAACAAAAACAAAACAAAAATTTAAGATCCATGTCCATAATGAACACCTCTTTCACTCCCTTGCTGATAACATAGCATAGCAAGCAGAGAGGAGATGGGAGGCCACTCTCTTCAAAGCATCAGTTCCACTGAATACTAAAAATAAGAAAAGAATTTTCACTCACTTGGTTAGTTTTTATCACTGAAAAAAGTTAAAAAATTTATGGTTTAGGCCTTGTAGTGATACATGCATCCATAATTCTTTTAAAAAAAAGACAAAAAAAAGACAAAAAAATAAAGAAGAAATTGTATTAGAAATGCAGCTATACAGAGTCTTTAGCTATACCAGGGGGTGATGTTGGGAAGAGCCCCCGGTCCGGATGTTATCCAGAGTTAGGAAGTGAGGTGTGTGTTTTTGGAGGGTTTTTGGGGAGGGGTTAGTTACTACAGCAGGGGCCCTTGGTGGGCTGGGCTGTTTCAGTGAGGTCCACGCCCCTGGTCCGTACGCTGTTCGGTCCAGCTGTCTGGGGCTCATTCTTGGGCAATCTCTTCGCTGAAAGAGAAAATGAAAGATTACATTTTTTTTTTTCCTTTTTCCAGATGCCTGCCAAGGAGGGCAAGGGAACATTTCACACTTGTACATACATTCACAGGGTTACCCCCAAGGTCCCTATCTACTCATAAGCTTGGTGTTCATGTCCAGTATTACCCAAACTACTGTCAGAAACATTTTAAACATTGTGTATGTACCACAACATATTAAAGTGAGAGAGTTCATGGAAAAATGAGTAACTGTGCTTGCACTATGGTATTTTGTGCATAGAGAATTCCCCCACCCATCCTGAGCCTGGCTGGTCATGTGAACACAGAAAGGCCTGCACATTCAGAGGTTCTTACGCATTACCATATTCCCTCAGGAACACATTCTCACAGAAACAAACCTTGAAGAATAGAAAGACAATATATGACTAAAACCTTGTGCGGCAAGGGAGTATGCCTACAGAACACCAAACAAACAAAGAACCTGTCAGTTCCTCTCTTCAACAGCACCGCCATCTTTATTATCAGATGAAAATGATCCCAAATGAAAACAATATATTTTCAGTTTTACTGTAGTCTGATCTACAGCCTCCCCCCTGTGGTATCCGAGCTTCATTACCCAGCTGGTAACTCTTACTGGTGCTCTATGACGACATGATGACGTACATTTCATCAATAACCGTGTGTTACACAGACAGAAGCCAAGTGAATTGGCTAGCTGCTGGTTTGCAGGTTTATTAAGTTCCTTTCAAAACTGATAAAACAATAAAATTGCATATAAACAATAAATATATCTATGAAGATATTTTTTGTTTACCGCTTCATAACAGTTCTATTAAGCGTACAGTCCATTCCCTAGATATTACTTCAGGTTACCCTATTATTCAGCTTAACCAACATTGCCCAACTTTATCTTGAAAACATGTAGTGGCATATTGCAAACCTTCCTAAGCCAACCAAGGATATAAACACACAACAGTGATTTTATTTGAGAAAAGTTTGAATGTCATTAATCCTAAGCAGGCGGAGGGAAAATGAAAATGTCATATCAAAACGCACCCAATCTCACAATCTCAGTGTGTGCACGGAAAGCAATACAATGTAACTTAAATGTCATGCTCCACTAAACTAACAAAGTAGTAGATTTAGGTATGAGAGGTATGTGATGTTGCCTATATATACCAGTCTATGAATGTGAATTATAGAATACTGGTTACTTAAAGGTTGTATCAGCGATTTTGGGTGGAAACATAAATGATCACATTCATCTGATTTTTCCTCACGATCCGCTAGCTGCCCGCCCCATAAGCAGGCCGTCAAAAAACCGCGTCTCTGTAGGCAGCCTATGCTCCGAGATCGTACACAAAAACAATGGTACTACCAACTACTCAAAACCAAAATAAACAGTATTCCAACCAATCACAATGATCTGCACAAACGCTAATACTCTTATCTCGCTGAAATCTTGACGGATTTACAAACGGTTTGGTTTCTTACAAACGTTATTAACGTGGTTATAATTCTGGATGCTTGAACACTATTTTTTAAAACATAACATAATTATTCATAAGTATGTTTGTTTGGGATTTCGCTTCAGAAGTGACGTCACATTTGTGCAGATCATTGTGATTGGTTGGAATGCTGTTTATTTTGGTTTTGAGTAGTTGGTAGTACCATTGTTTTTGTGTACGATCTCGGAGCATAGGCTGCCTACAGAGACACGGTTTTTTGACGGCCTGCTTATGGGGCGGGCAGCTAGCGGATCGTGAGGAAAAATCAGATGAATGTGATCATTTATGTTTCCACCCAAAATCGCTGATACAACCTTTAATGGAAAGTGAATAATTAAAATGTGTAATTTAAGAAACCTTTGAATACTGATAAGACCCTCCACTAAATACCGTTTGAAGGTTTAAAGCATTTGTCTTAAATTATAATGAAACTCTAATATGATGTTGGTGTAAAGAACAAAATAAATACCAATTTCCATGAATATTTCATTGACATTCATTGAAGTCTTTGCTGACGTTTCCATAAACAGCAAACTGTTGTCATCCGCATACGACTGTGCATCCTGTGGGGAAAAAATAAAAAGTGTTATGAACTGTTACACAGACTAACACAGTGCTTTTTAGAATGGCATAATCACTAGGGATATTTCTGCATAACCTTGCTAGCCTAAATATCAAACCTTAGCTGATATGCAAGACATTCCAGAATTTAGAAATTATGAGTGTAATAAAAAAAGACAAACCTGAAAGTCAACTGCTCTCTTGTTAGCAAGGTCAGCCTTATTCCCAGCCAAAGCTATTACAATATTAGGACTTGCTTGTCTCTGAAGCTCTTTTACCCAGTTTTTCGCCCGTGCAAAGGACTCCTGGAACACAAGAGATTACATTCCTAAAACAAACTAGACAGCTGAATGGAAACAGAGCCAGTGATTAAAACTGTGCTAAATGTGCTTGGCCCACGTACATATGCTGTTATCAGTCTACTCAAATGGGCTACACAGATAAATAAGGATAGTCTGTACTACTGAAGTTTGTCTGACTCAAACGCATGGTCACAAGAAAACCACATCTGACCGAAGATTAGGAAAATATGAAAATTGCATGTTGAATTAAATCATTCCAGAATGATGATCTTGTTAATATATAGTGCCCTCTATAATGTTTGGGACATTGACTTGAGATGGTTCAATACTCCACTTTTAGATTTGTAATCAAACAATTCACACGTGGTTAAAGTGCAGATTCCCAGCTTGGGTACGTTTTGATATGACATTTTAATTTTCCCTCCGCCTGCTTAGGTAATGACATTCAAGCTTTTCTCAAATAAAATCACTGTTGTGCGTTTATATCCTTGGTTGGCTTAGTAAAGTTTGCAACTAGCCCCCGAAACTAGCAGGAGCTGAAGATGGCTGCAGTACAGGCCTGGAAGACCATCACCAGAGAAGATACTCAGCACCTGGCACAGTGAGCACCATAATTTATTGGACAGTGACACATTTTTTGTTAGATATAATGACAATGAGGTTGAAGTGCAGACTGTCAGCTTTAATTTGAGGGTATTTTCATCCATATCGGATGAACCGTTTAGAAATTATAGAACCTTTTGTACATAGTCGCCAAGGGCCTGACGTATCAAACAAGCATTAAACCATCCCTCTGCTGCCAGATATGCAGTAGATATGGTTGGATGACGAAGCGTTTCTTCTCCTGACTTATTTTTCAATTGAGTTCAATAGGAAAATCTGTCAGGAGAAACAACCCTTAAATTGATCCATCCATATCTACTGCATATCTGGCAGCAGTGATGGTTTAAGGCTTGTTTGATACGTCAAACCCTTGATGACTTACAGCCATTTAGCCAACCATGTGTTCCATACTGTTCCAGTGTAATTTGTGTAATTTACAGCTAAATCTAGTCCCACCCCCCAATTCCCATAGAGATCCATTCAAATGCAGAGAGGTTATATTATTGCTTGCAGGAGTACCAGAAAATAAGATATCAACTTTTGATATTGTTGGGTCACAGACATCAGGAAGTGGCATGCAAACAACAGGCAACCAAATATTAAAAATGATTACTTTATTCTACATTATGTTAAACTGTCCAATATCTTTGATGCCAGAAAATGTACAAAAGGTTCTATAATTTCTAAACAGTTCATCTGATATGGATGAAAATACCCTAAAATTAAAGCTGACAGTCTGCAGTCTGCACTTCAACCTAATTGCCATTGTATCTCACAGAACCAAAATAACAAAAAAATGTGTCACTCTCCAATGAATTATGGTGCTCACTGTATGTGTCACAGACTTCCAGAAGTCATAGGATACGTGAGAAAGTAGTAAACATGACTAGTTTGATTTACATAACATTAATATGTCCCTAACATTATGGTACCCTGAAATGGGGGCTACGTATACAAAGTACTACATGGAGAAGTCAAAATGTATAAAAATAACCTTTAACAAAAGCAGAGAATGTGCACTTTACCCTCATGTGAATTGTTGGAATAAAATTTTAATTTGTGGAGTAGAGCCATATCAAGAAAATAAATATGTCTTTATCCCAAATATTATAGAGGTCACTGTACTTCCCGTTTTCTCCACAACCTGGGAGTGTCCAATGACAAGGCCAGCCCAATCAATTCTGAGGGGCATGGAACAACATGAGTGGCCTCTGAAATCCTCCCACTCAGCCACCCATAATGCACGATAACTGGGGACACCACTCGGTAGTACAGACATTAGTCATGCCCTAATGTAAACTGCCAACGCAATACTACAACTTTCAACAAGCCAATTGTTTTCCACACACTAATTGATCGCACAAACAGGAGACAAGATGAGCTCACTCGACAGAGGCTCCACCCAATTTCCCTCACCAAAGTGCCTAATAAAGCTCTTGTTGTGACTCTAGGTTGTGATGTAACTATCCAGAGGATTGTTACACACGCGCCCTTCTAAATGGGTATAAATGTAATCTTACGTAGCATGTGCAATTATGGTTGAAATCAGAGGCCGAAATTGCTGGGATAAGCCTGAGTGTTTGCACGGAGGGTGTAGCTTGACGTAGCCGTCCTCGCGATGTTTGAGTCCCATTGTTCAAGTTGACTTTCTGCACGATGTAACCTTGACTCACTTCATTTGTGATGTCGTACACCACAATGGCGGCCTGCGCACCTCTGTAGTACATGGGTGCAAGACTGTGGTAGCGTTCTTGTCCCGCCGTGTCCCAGATCTCAAACTTCACTGTTGTGTCGTCCAGACACACGGTCTGAGTGAGGAAAGCAGCTGGGTTGGACAGAGACAGAAACCAATGTAAAACGTGTCCATGGTCAACTCCAGTCACATAATCACTTGTATCCCAGAAAAAGGCTCTCACCACATTCTGCTCCAGTAAAGGCCTTGCTATAATAAATTCTATATAATAGCATAGCATGTCATCCAGGTTAAGAGCACATACTAAGAAAAACATTCATGTTGTCGACAACATACCTCCTATTGTGCTCTCCTGGAACTCATGGAACTGGCCCTTCACAAAGCGGAGCACGAGACTGGACTTCCCCACGGCCGACTCCCCTAGGAGCACCAGTTTGAACTGGCAAATCTTGTTGCCAGCATTAGGTCCGTTGGGTCTTGTTGCTCCTCCTCGACTTGCCATGACCTGAACCCCAGTCTCCTGCTCTGGATGTGAAGAAGCGCTTCTTAACCGGTCACTCCCAGAACTGCAGAGGAGCATAGATCCAACAAAGAACATTTTGAGTGCTTAAAGTAATATCTTTAAAAAGTGTTCTGTTTGCCATTAATATACTTTCTGGTCATCACACTATCTATTGATACATAACTGTATATTACAAATGCCTACAAAATAATGTACCAGCCTATGATGTTTAGTTACTGTCTGTGAAATATTTCCATAAACACTACAGATAAGTATGGTATGGAACGGAACTATCGCCAACTACCTTCTAATATGCAAGCTAAGAGTATCTGAGCGAAGAGACAACAGGTACTAGATACAACAGGTATGATGCAACTGCACCGTGGTTCTTATTGAACCACACCCAAAAATTGCAGCTGCCAAAGGAGTCAGTTTTAGTAGCTACTTTAAAAATGTTATACTTGCACACTGGAAGAACCTGAAAATAAGTTAAATCAAATTAAACAAAGAGCATAACTCATCTAATACAACGGATACGGTAAAATGAACGATGACAGAAATATCTGACTTGTTACTGATAAAATGCTGTCATTAGTGATTAACATTCAACAAGAGCATGTAGGCTAACATTGTCATGTTGATGTCATACACAGCAGGTATGCCATCTCTCCATGATGAGATAGAGGATTGAATCCCCACACATATAGGCCTACTGCACTGAGTTAGGCCCCTTTCACAAAGCCTACAGTCTGAGTCCTAACCTGCTTACATACCTACGTGTTTAAACACAGAACACAGATACACCAGCAAGCAAACTCACTATAAAAGCTTCGTATTTGACTAAATGCTCCGTTAGCTGGGAACATTTGCCATTAATTTGACGCATTGAACACACAGCCATGTTTTATTTACAGCTATTTACAGATACATTGGCTTCATGCGCGTCAAAAGTGCCGTAGCTTATCTGATTTTGCTGTGGAAAAGTGTCAACAGCATTTAAGTTCCTGTACTGACTAGTCCGCACACATACTGATCAAACAATGTAGCTTTATAGCCTCACTCTTGGGAAATCTGCAGCAGTAAATGCACAGAGACCTACAAAAAACATGCACAAAACAGAAACATACAATAAACAAGCAGAGAAATATGGACAATTGTTTTTTTTAACAGTATTAAAATTGCAAAAATGCACAAAAAACATGCATCATGGGCCTCACTTCCATACTGCATACCATCTCACTAAAGGGAACAACTGCATTTTAAAAAGCAGTGGGTGGTCATAGCAGTTTAGGAACACATTGGAGAATATACCTTTTACACTACGGGTCCCTGCGGGATTGTCGGAGTCCAGTAAACCCCGCACCCCATAAAACAGCCTACTTACAATCATGTTCTATTTTGACAGACACTTGGCATTTAAATGACCAAACCCAAAGGATTCTATTTATAAATGCATACTGCAGTAATGTCAAAAACGTCAGCATTTACCTCTAGAAAGTAATGTGTAGGCCTACACGATGGCATGCAGTGAACTGTGATGTTTGTGTGTTTACTGAGGCTTTTTGTATAACTACAATTCCCACAATATTCAGTGAATATAGCAATGGTGAGATAAGGATAATGTACAGCGAGCGAGTTTCTAAATAAGCTCCGACATGGTGATGCAACCCTGATGCGAAGCGCTGTACATTATCCCTTACACAATATGTTACAGGTAGCAGCTACTGGGCAGCCACAGAGTTTATCCATCAATTAGCTGTTTTCATCATTTTAAATGAATCCACACCCACACTGGTTCTGGGGACTTAGGGACTAGTCACTGACACACAAATGATTACTCCAACAATGTACACAACACTGCTAGAAACACTCACTCAACTTTAAAACACGTTTATTGCCATTTCAATACAGTACAGAGACAACATATATCCTAGCTATATTGAAGTACAGAACTGCTACCACAGCTAGCCATCTAACAGAGGATTTATCCCACTGATGCTGCAATGTGCTTGCCCTTATCACACAACTGAATGCCACACAACAAAGCTGAAGCAAACCTTCAGAAACAAAAACACAGACTTTCACTCATATGCCATTGAAAGACTAAATAAATCAAGACTACAGACATATTTTATTTCAGCAGAGGCAAAACTCCCTTTACGACACACATTTCCTGAGTATAATTAGTCATTTAATTTTGTGGAAACAGACTGTGGCAGACAGTACATAACGTTACCTATGTTAGAGAGCACAGGAATCTAAATAACTAGGCTACATCTATGTCTGTCCATTTCGCCAATTTTACGACCTGACTAACGTTACTAAAAAGGTTTATTATAACCCACAAACACAAGACACGTGCTAATGTGTCAGGGAATACGCATTTATACCAATTCATACAATATAGGCCTAGTATTACACCTAAAACGTAGCCTACTCTCTTGAAGGGATATATGTATGCTTATAAATTTCCGCTCTCAAAAATCAAAGCAAACTTTACCAGTATTAAAATCACACAAACACACACACACACACACACACACACAAATATACAACGTTAACGATCACCTCAGGCAAAAAAATGTAACCCAACCGGCTTCCTGGTTAACTAACGTTAGCCAGCCTGACAGCACGTATGCAACGTTAGTTGTAGCCAATACTTTATCATTGTAAAGCATGCAAGATACTGCAATCGTAACCTGTCAACTACATTAAAAGGAGTTTACTGACTGAACTTTCTGAAAACTTATTTGGTTTAACGTTAGCTAGTCAACACGATGTTATTCGTTTAGGATGAACACACAACGTTAGCGTATACCGTTACTTGACATTAGCCATTTAATGTAGCTAGCACAGCTAACTGGCCAAGTTAAGCAGATAACGTAGCTAATGATTCCCATCAGACGTTAGCCTAACTCTCGGGGTAAATAACTGTCAGGCATGTTAGCTTTTGGCGGTGTCATCTGCTGGGTGTTTCCAACAAGTGAAGACTAACGTTAGACATCGATCTAGTATTAATATTAGCCTAACCAAGCGAAAAGTTAGCCAGCTAGAACACCATGGGCGTAGTTCGCTAAGCTAACGTTAAAACAGATAGCTAGTTAGACATTCTTGCAGCCAACATTAAAGTATTAGTAACGTTAAGTTAGCCCGTTATGATACTACAGCTACCAAACTACCTGGCGATTTAACGTAACTAACGTTAAGTAAAAGTTAGCGAACGTTGAGAAAGTGTAGCTTGCGCTCTATGTCATGAAACATGGTTAATTCCAGCTAGCTACTCCTCAAATTTGCTAGCCCATACCTTTTCGTTTTGTTTCGTCTAAAATGCCGAAGGATGACGCCATTTTGGAAACACCATCTCGTTAGCAACGTTTATGTTTCAATAACTATAATTTGCTAACTTAAAAGTTACCGAGCAGTAAAAAGCATTCACGAATGTCGCACATTAGCTAGTTAACGCGAGAAATAGTCTGCTCAAACTAGCTAGCACTAGTTAAGCAGCTAATGCTAGCAAGCTAAAACAGCTATCAATCCCTGCCCAACTACTAGCTAAGGTGTAGCTAGCCAACTAGCCAGCGTTCGCTAGATAGCTAGCGATTCACAACGTTAGCTAACGAAAAGCTAGCTAGCAACGCTAAGTTCATTATTAAAACAAATACAGAAAACAGAGCTAGCCTCGTCATCATAAACCAAATAAATATCAACTAATAACGATCGGAACATATGAGTCGTTACGAGTATGGCCCATTTAGCTAGCTAACTTGGCATTCTTTGGTATCAAGCAGCCAACGTCGTACACGGGTGAATCGCATTAGCTTTGTAACTTTGCTTAGCATTGATTATTTAGTTAGCAATTTTTTACCTGGTGGCTAGGAAAAGAACTGTGCCCACGGGTTTCGACTGAAAGCGCTCTTTGATCGAAATAGTTATGATACACAAGTAAATAATTTAATCGGCCCTGGTCCGGTCTCCACCTTTCTTTTTTTTCTCGCAACTTCCCCTTTTTTAGAACCAAAACACACTCACTCAAACAAGCGTTTCCGCCCCCCATGCCACGTCAGACGCAACTTGAGCTTGCCACGCAGGGGATGATTTCATGTTCTTCTTTTTTGTTTAATATTGTTTCTCGGCAAACGGAAAAGTACATAGCGACTCCTACTGTCATGGAGTTATATGCAGGGTACCAAATTATCCCTATCCAGTAGTCAATCCAACTGACTCCTATTATTTATTGGTTTCCAAAAGACATCCTATCCATATCTTTCAGGATTTTTTTTTTTTTTTACAAAGACCACCTATGAAGTGCATTGATTAATCAATTCCAGTGCCAAGCAGAAAGAACCGATGTAACTGCACCGGACAACATACCTATACTGTGCACACGCCTTACACGAGCTACCCGATTACGACGTTTCACAGTAGAGAGGCGACACACGAAGGGTTTCCTAGCGCTAGTTGCCAAGTGACGGAGCATAAACACTGTACGAAGTGTATCTTTGTGGTAATCGAACTGTAAAGTTACTTGGAGTAGCCCATGCTAGCAAAAACAAGGGAAACCGAGCAGAACAGTAAAGTAGCGTGAACTACCAACGTGAACATTTTAAGCAACTTTAATGACCTGCTAAGAAAAATGACTCTGTTGGAAGGGAGACACAACTGGAAATATATTGACAGATGTCCTAATTTAAGAACGGTAACGTCAGCTGATACTCAATAACCTACTTATGTAAAGTTAGCTAGCTAGCAGTCTAATGACGTTAGTCTAATTTAAGTTTTATTTTATTTTTTTACCTCCACAGGTCAGGTAAGAGTGCTGAGGTTCTTTTAATTTAATTGTATGCTTTCTGGGCATTGCGAACTATTGCTGTCACTTAAACCGTCATGAAAAAAATAAATAAAAGTATAGCTATCCTATAGACTACGTTAGTTAGTATAAAAAGGAATAGCCTACCGTTACACGTAAGAAGTGCAAATACGCCTTTCTATAGAAATAGACTAACCAAAATTTTTGCGTGAGGGCACACAACACATAGCCTACGTTTCGCAATGCGCATAGCATAACACAAATCTATACCGTCCTGAACGATATTACCGATAAGTACAAGGAATGGTAACTCCATGTCTCGACATGGGTAGCTATACAGAGTGATGTGGTAGGGTTATAACAAAACAAAAAAAAGAAGCAATTTCTATTGCATTTTTTTCTGCAGTTTGGCCACTTCCCATAATGCAACATAATGTACCGTAATTTTCTGTAAAGCACACATTTAGTCATTTGCTGTGACAAACTGCAGCACTGCACTACATAACCTACAACTATGTCCAACAATGTATTTTTTCTCCAACTTTCAGGCTGGTAAACTCATACCGATTGGAGACAGAGCTGAGACTTGTTTACAGGACACCACACCAAGGGTGAGTACAATGTGGGATTCAAACATATAGCCAGATCAACAGAATGTAGCCTAGTGGTAACTTTACTTGCAAACATGAAAGGTACCTTCTTGGTGGTTAGAACGTATTGTGCAACCTATAACTTGTATTTCATGGTAATGGTTTTCTACGGGCTGTTGTCTTGCAAAAAAGAATGGGCAGTAGTTTTCATTGTCATCCTCATCATTTGTATCTAACTGTAGCATTTCCAGGAGATACCAAATCAGTTAACATTACAATGTGGATTTGTAGAGGTTTAGTATAGGTTTAGTTTATGTTTGTATCATTAATTATTTCAGCGTCTTTATATGACGACGCAAAAGCCCTTTTCAGCAAATCTCTAACTGACACCCTATTTTACAGCCTATCACCCCACCAGTGTTGAAGAAGTTCCTCAACTCTTTGCGCCCAGGACTTGGGGCAGTCCGCATTTTTCATGGGAAGGCCAATGACCCTGATGTTGCCAGTGCACGATTCCATGGGAAAAGGACCAAGCCACCTGTAACCGTGAGTTCTTGGTAACCGTGACCGAGTGGCTCTGCAACTGCACTGTCGACTGGCGAGAGCTGCGGTGTCCTGATCTTGTGATTGTAAGGTCTGATTGGCGTGTATGACGTGCGAGGTGGCTGAATTAAAGCCCTGCTCATTGAGGCCCATTCTGACTTTTGCACAGTCAGTGGTTGTTTACATGCAAAACTAAACATACATAATTGAGTGTACACACTTAAATAATTGAAGCCACTGAAGTGAAAATGAAGAGGAGATGGTGGCCATTGTGGTTTAATGAAGTGCAAAACGTGATAGAAAGCACATCCAGGAAGGAACTTGAAAGATCAATTTTCTCAGATTAGCAATCTAATTTTTATGAGTAATTGATTTCATTAACTGACTGTACTGCTTGTCTGAAATATAAAGCTCATGAAACCATAGTTCCTCTACAATAAACATTCCATTTATACATTATCTTTGTCAGTTTAATGAATCTGACAGCAATAAATCCTACAGATGTGTGGATAACCATGTGTGGCACATTAAAAAAAGGCAGTGCCATGGTTCTCTTGAGCATGGTACTTAACCTTACAGTGGGAAATGCATGTGTAGCTATACATGCACAATACATATAATACAAGCTATTTAATTTTCTTTGGATAAAGGCATCTTCTAAATATTTAATTGTTTGTGCAATATTTATTTAACCAAGTCTGTTATTAGAAGGTTCTCATCAACCAAAAGATGCCTTTCAATTTTAACATTGATTTAACTGAGATGTGGTTCTGTCAGCTTTGCACCATTCCCTGAATGATGTATGAGTATTAGAGTATAGGTAAACAACTTAGTATTTCTGAAATATGTAGCATAATAATACATTGAAGAAGGTTGTGAGACACCATGAAATGATGCAATACAAAACAGATCAGCATCAAGGGAGCTGTACTTTAAATGCTCTGGAAAAAATAGGACGAAAATTAATAATTGAAATATGAAAGCGAATAAAAAATGATAATCTGCAATAAAGCCATTGAAGGTTTCTTAAACTTGCCCTCATTGTTATTCACTTGCTTTCAGACTGTATCACTGCCTATTCTTAACATACTCCGAGTATTTTAAAGTGCCATATCTTGCTGAAGTCCAGAGCTCTTGATGTTTAAGTTATATTGCCTTCCCACTTATGCCGCTTGATGAAGCCAAGCCATGAGCCATGTAAACAAAGCTATTAGCTTGGCAAACCATCAGTGTTCTGAGGCATAGTTTTTGTCTCATAGTGTAAGGATTGCTTTACTATACTAAGTTTGTTAGTGGATTTTTTCTTTGCAGGGAAGAAGTGTTATAATGAATATGTTCATGCAAAATGGGGTATACCTGAATGTTCTGAGAGGCATACATCTTGTTCTGTTGTCATCCGACAGGGAGGGTTAGTGATCAACCCAAGGCCAAAATCCCTCTACCAGCAGAAGCTTCTTCAACTACAGGAAACTGGCTGTTACAGCAAGAAAGCTCCACTGGGGAGGTCACATGACCAGAGTGCAGGTCTGCCCAATGGGTTGGATGCTCTCAGAACTACATTTGGTTTGAAGAACCTAAAAGGTGAGCTCATAGGAAACTGAAGCCCAAGTTTGGTTTTGAAGCTTATACATTCAACACATGCACCCTCCCCCACGCACACACACGCACGCACGCACGCACGCACACACGCACACACACACACACACACACATTAACCGTGTTGCACATTTTTGTTTTTTGTCTGTACAGGATTGACTGCTGGTGAGATTGTCAACCCATCAAAGACAGCAGACCAGGTGGAGAGAGAGAACCAGGAAGGACATCAATTATATATCCGATCTCATAATTCATACTTTGTGGGTGAGCATGTCACAGTGGCTTTAATTAGTATGATTCATGATTCTACTTACAGCTGTCAGAGGTATTTCTGGGCATGATCAAGAAGGTGCAGATATGGGTTTATGTTATTATAGTCCTTGACTGTTGTGCCCTTGTTAAAGGCACAATGAATCCTGAGCCAGGCTTCACAGAGCATTGGTGAACTAAATGATAATGCATGTCGTGTGATCTCTAAATGTTCAGCATTTAATATTATTTGATATTATTTATCAGCTTTTTTTGGTTCCCGTAGAAACTTGTCTTTATGTGAAGTAAATTACAGTTTTAACACATAAAAAATAACTGAACATGCATTTTAAACCAATTTATTATGTTACTGTACTTTATGCAAAGAAATATGCTTAGTAAATATGCATATACAGTACAAAATTCTCTGGTTAATAGGGCTCTTTATTGAAAGAGCAAGGTTAGTAGTTTTTATTTGTCACTCTTTAGGTGAACCTATAAATAGAAAGTACAAGTGGAGTCAGTATGTGAAGGAAAGCAGGTTCGGAGTCCCCAGCCCCCACAGCAATGAAGGACGGGCAGTCGCCAAGTCCCTCAACTGGATGTAAGAGCTGCATGAGTGAGATTTCTGATGCTAAAGATATGATTTATTTATTTATTTATTTATTTATTTATTTATTTATTTATTTATTTATTTATTTATTTATTTATTTATTTATTTATTAAATATTAATATACATCATATATATTCATATATATACATATTATTAAATATTAATATTATTGAAGACAACTATAGTGTAATTTCTGTAGAACATTGTTATATCCGGCCTCGTCAGTTGTCATGCCTTGAATTACAATTCTCCTCGTGTGGCGTCTTGTGTTCTTCACTAGTCAGTGTGAAGTGCAGTGGATTGTAAATCATGAAAATTGTCACATGTATATGGTAATGGTACGCAATTGTAAGGTTTTGAGTTTTTTTTTCTGTAAATGCTATCCTAAAGTGTTCATTCATTTAAGACACTGGCAACTAGTTGCTCAGGAGGCATGGTTGCTCATTTGCTCTTTAGTCCATGATTTAGGCAGTTTATTCATGATTTAGGCAGTTTACAGTTTACTCATGATTTAGGCAGTTTATAGTCTACTCATGATTTAGGCAGTTTACTCATGATTTAGGCAGTTTACAGTTTACTCATGATTTAGGCAGTTTATAGTTTACTAATGATTTAGGCAGTTTACAGTTTACTCATGATTTAGGCAGTTGTCTCTTTATTGGATTGGATTTAGGCAGTTGTCTTCCTTGCTATGTCAAACATTATCTTCCAAGAATAGTGAATTCTGCTGCTTGACTATGTCCATCATCCTTTCTTTCATGCGTTCAAGCTCCATACATTCTTTATGTAATTTCCTCCTCTGGCTCCCTGTTTGCTGTTCAGATTCACACTTCTAAAGCCCTGGTCTTCTTTACTTCTGCATTGACCACCTTTCTTCTTTTCTGAGCAATTAATTATAAATACATCCCCATCAATCCCCTGAGAAAATCATCTCTAGACCACGCTGTCTCTTCTGACTATTCCTTCTTCTGTTGATTCATTAAATATTTTTCTCCTCTTTACGCCATTGGAGTCGTATGTGAACCATCAGCACAGAAGGAGGCTGTGCTGTGCATAGCAGTGCTGTGAGTTTGTAAGTCACCCTGCATCTCTTCTTGTCTTTACAGAAATCACGCTAGCACACTGGTTTCCAAGCGCAATGACGACTATAGAGAGAGGTCCCAGCCACAGATTGGAATGGCGTTTGACCCGTGAGTTAACTGCTTCAGTAAAAATAACGACACTGACGTGTTGATCAATGTCTTTGATTTCATACCTGAACGAGCCAACAACTGCCAACCCAAACCCCCCACCCCCCGCCAAAAAAAACAAACCTTTAAATGTGTTTTGACTCCAGTAATCTGACCACAGTAGCAATTGGTGTCCTGTCTTTTTTGCAGTATTGTGGATACGCTCAATGTTCCGGCAGATCACACGTTTGGAATTGTGATGCCTGAAGAAAACTTTGGTGAGAAACCCTCCTCCCTGGTTTGGACCACGCTCTTGTTTACATGTTATTCTAAAATTGGTTTAGAAAAGGTGACAAAGGCACATTGTAATTTGACAATAACCTTTGTGCTTCCTATTTCAGAATAAATAAATACACACTAGAATAGATTATAATTATTTGGGTCTCTGTTATCACATCTCATCAAATATCTGGTTACATCTGGATGTCAAAAATATATTTATATAGTTACACTATGTAAAACTTCCTTTGTTATTTTGTCCACACTGTATGTTGAATATCACATATGAGTCATTATTTTATTCTGATAGTCTTTAGAGTTTTGATTCACTAGGGGGAGCTCCAACACAGAAATACCAACTATATTATTTAAAAATGCTTGAGGTTTTAGAGACATTTTCATTTTGAGAAATATGCTCTTTCGCTTTTCTTGTGTGTTATTGTCATATCTTTTGTCAGTGCTACATATAATATAAATAAAACTCGTATTTATATTATAACAAATGTAATAGAAAGATTTACAATAATATAAATGAATACAACTAGTGTAATTTCTGTATAACATTTGTGATGCCTTGCTATGTGTGGAAATACATAGATAAGTACACACTGTGTCTTTACACACTGTGTCTTTACTCTCTCTCTCTCTCTCCTCTCTCTCTCTCTCTCTCTCTCTCTCTCTCTCTCTCTTCTCTCTCTCTCTCTCTCTCTCTCTCTCCTCTCTCTCTTTCTCTCTCTCTCTCTCTCTCTCTCTCTCTCTCTCTCACCGCAAGGTGTGGGTGACCTCATGGACTCAAGTTCTCCGGAACAGTTCTTGAAAGGGACGGAAAAACAGCGAGTCCTTGTCAATGCGGTTCAAGAGCACCTGAAGAAGGCCAACTTCCAAAACTTCAACTCCCTGCTGCAGGCGTTCAGACACTATGACAAGGTAACCTACTGATTTCTAGGTACATAGTCCTACGCACCTACCTTCATACACTTTTTTCCACACCTGTAGGCATACTGTCCCACAGTCCTACTGTACTGATCTTACAGATTCGCATTATTATATAAAGAAAGACCAGGGGAAGAGAGTGACATTGGCGTGTTTCTGGGTGTGCAGAAGGGCCAAGGATGGATTGACAAGGAGGACCTGCAGGTTGTTTGTTCGCAGCTTAACCTGGTCCTCAGCGCCCCGGTCTTGGACAGCCTGATGGAGTACTGTGATGTCAATAAGGACGGGCGGATTGACTTCCTGGAGTTTTCCAACTTCCTCAACTGGAAGGGAAAGATGCCCATCAACACACTAGAGGAGCGGATTCTCACTGGAGGTCAGTAATAGCACATGGCAACTGTTGAACGGGCTGTTTTGAGGTGTCCTATGCCTTAATGCGTAGTCGAAATGACTCTCCTCTTTTTTTTTCTTCTTTTTTTTTGATTTTCGGGCCCTGGATCTCAGTGTGTAAACCTAGATCTGCCCCTGCAAATGTGCACAGAGTCAAAATCCAGGAACCCGATGAACAGAACGTGCCGGAGGTGTCCGATGCATTGGTCAGGCCTGAGGATCTTGAACCTGTCCAGGCGGGCAGCACCCAGAAGACTCCTAAAACCCTGGCCCGGCCCAAAACAGTTCCGGCCAGCTTCGCAACATCGTCCTCTCTTATTCGAGCCGTTGTAGGCGGCCCTTCCACTGCCAGTGAGTGAAAAACAAACATGGGGCATGACTTTTCATCTCATTTACTCATGCAACTTTCTGTTTACTGGAACAAAACCATGATACACAGTCTGCTGCAACATGTGTTTGAAAATGATGGTGAGTCATATTCAATCATTTATAATATATGTACATCCAAACCGACATTTCCCCTGTGATTTATTTTTCTTCTACTACCACCATTGTACCTATTAGAAACAATGTATTCCAGAGAAATAACATTGATTCATCATGGAAGCAAAGAAGTTTATCTCTATGTGCTAACCTCACCTCTGTTGCTTATTTCATACTTTGAAGACAATACAGTTATACAGGTGTAGATGAAGTTTTCATATAAGACTAGTGCAATGGATAACTAACTGTATTTCCGCCTTTCTCTTGTGATAGGCACGCACAGAATCACTTATTGACTGTTTTATATTTCCCATGATCCTCTCGCAGATTACCGTAGGTTTGGGATCCCCACAGTACGCACTGATTTGCCGACCCCACGCCTCAAGCGCACTGGTGACAGGACAAACTACGGCGATGAGTCTACAGCGCAGGACCTGCTGCATCCCACGCTGTTCTCCCTCAGAGGCGTCCACGAAGAGCACTTTTTCACCCCCCGCCCCAAACAGGAGGTGAGTGTCCCACAAAATGAATCTTACCTATTATTCTCCCTCCTGTTCCATGTAGGGATCAGTCTACTTGTGTTTCTTCACACCCAGAAAGGAATCAATTTGACTTAACTCCTTCTGTAACAAAAAGGAACCAGTATATGTGCCTTCCTACTGCTTCACAAAGATTCACGATATTCACTTCCCCTTCTGTTCACCTTCCTCCTGTGTCAAAAGTGAATGCATCTTTTCACCTTCCTACTTCTTGCAGTAGTCAGTTTGTTCACCTTCTTCCTGTCTCAAAAATGAACAAATCTATTGACCTCCTTCCTGCCTGGTTCACTATTCAGTCTGATAATCTTCTTCCTGTCCAAGAAAGGAATCAATCTATCAATCATTTGATCCCACCTCTTGTTCCACAAAGTTCAGCAATTCAGTAACTATCACAAACTGCTCACAAACAATGCTCTAGGGGTATTCAGTAAGGATGCTGGATACTCCTAGTTTTTGGATTTTCTGTTGATCCCACCAAAATCTATGACATAGGGAATTAAATAGACATGACCCAAAACCAATAGATATGTTGGGGGGGGTTTGATATAGAACACATGTAAGATGCCGGAATATTCAAGCTGGCTGGGTCAGTGACCGGGTCACAGCATACATGTGGTCCATCTTTTTTGGAAAGAGCTTTCATGAAGAAATGAAGAAAGAGGGATCTAGCCCTCATGCCTTCATATCCCACTCCCTTTATTTCAGATTGCAAGGATATTCGACAAGGTGGGTGTGGACATTCCCCAGGATGTGTTTGAGGAGGCGTGGAAGTTGGCATCCCTGAGACACCCTATGGGGGAAGTCTGTGTAGAGACCTTCCGGAATGTTCTGATGGAAATACAGGCAAATTAAACATGGTTCACTGTTGTATTACATGGTAACACATAATTAGAAAATGATGTCTGTAAAGTAAAACATTTTAAAGTTTTTTTTATTGTTAGACAGCACTAAACAAGCCTATACTCTATATTTATACTGCTAAATCAACATAGGGTTGATAAAATTTCAGACAGCTCCTCTGTAAATATCGCTGTCCTTCGTGTGTTCTAAATGACTAAATAGACTCTTCAAAATGGAAGGTCTGGTACATTGTGTAAACACACAATCAGTCTGCCGTCTATTGACACTGTATTTCAGATGAACTGAGTCACTGAGCATACAAGTTTAAATAGTGTCATCGATGCCATTGACAGGCTTCTAAATAATAAAGCAGTCACATAACTGTGTTTGGAAAAATTGAAGTGAGTGTTTTTGTCTGCTCTGATGACTCATTCGACAACATAATATGGGTTTCTTTTTGCTTTCCTGAAGCCCACTTAATATTAAGAATTGGCTCCATATTGGTAATGACACTCACCAAGAGCATAGGCTCAGCCCATAGTCACAGGTTTGAGCACCAGCTATGTGATTAGCTCACTGTTATTGGAACCTTGCTGCAGTGAGACTTATTGTGATTGCCCTTCAAACCCACATAGTGTAGCGTAGGTTTAAATCCACCACTGTTAGCACTGCATTCATACCCACTAATGTTACACCAGGTGCCCGCAGGCTACTGGCTTTCTTCATTGAAAGATATGCCTCTTATCCTATTGACAGCTAGCTCTTCTGGAGCACTCTGTGAACTGTAAGATGCACAGTAGTCACCAGTAGTTAATGATTTAAACTTGGGGGAAAATTGCTAAACATGTTTTAATTTGTCTTATTTCTTTGTGGAATCTCTGTGGCTGCAGTGGTGATATATGGTTGTATGCAGAAGTTGGAAGCAGCAGGACACTCCTAATCATCTGGTAATAGAGTGATGTCTGGCCTTGGTCCATAAGGACCACAGTCCTACAGAGTTTTTTTAAATGGTTCTCAAACAGTTCAAACACAGAGGCAATTCAGAATTAATTCCACCAAGTCCATTTTGTATTTAACATAAAACACATTTAAGCAAGTGTTTTACTTGGGTTTGCTCATTTTTAAATAATCCCTACAACTGCCAAGTACATAATGTTGGAAAAAAAAAAGACTTTTGATTCCAGTCTGCTGGCTAATATTTCTTTCAGGCTAAACTCAGAGCACTGATGAGGTAATGCTCATCGTTGATGACTTTGAGCAGCGTGTTAAATCCTCTTGTGATAGGATGCATTCCTATTCCCTCTCTGGGACAGTCATATGCACAGTCATCAGGTTACCTGTTTGGTTGTTTGTTTTGCTCACACATTCCCTAAAGAGGATTATAGTTTCTGCCCCTCTAAATTAGTTGATTTGGGTCTGTAGCCAGTCAGTGCTCCCGCTCGAAATCTGGGAAAATGCTCAAATGTAAATTGTTTCTTCATGGCTTGATTCCAGACTGCTCCCTGTTTGTTAGACTAAAAGAATAATGTTAGCCAGCAGATTGTCATACAGCCTAAAAACCAAGTGACATGTCTGAAGGATAAGATGGAAAATAGACAAAATACTGTCTTCATTTTAAATAATTATCTGGAAATAAAATCAGCCTTCAGATACCATGGTGTGTCACTGCTGCTATGATTTAGTATATCCATGCTCAATTAAAATGGTTTTACTCATTATTGCTCTATGTTGATTTCATAGCAGTCATCCAAGTGCATATTACTTATGTTTACAGAAAACATCAGAGTAAAGTGATAAACCAGTCCTCAACTAACAGAGGCCCTAATGTTATGAATGTTATTGCTGAGCTCAGGAATTATTTAAGTGTTTTAAAGATTAATTAAAATAAACGAGACATCAGCATGCTGGCATTTTAATGAGATCAGGTGAGAGAAAAAAAAAATGGAGAATTAGAATTATAATTAGTGGGGCGTTTCACAGTTTGCCCTGCACTTCAACATGGGTAATTAGACTTGTCTACTGTATGTGTCAGATGGAGAAGAGAATATAACGAGTTTAAGAGAAGACAGACATTATGATGTTTGAGCAGGCATCCTGACTGAACAGGTGCTCACACTGTTTTGCTGTCTCACTTGTTTCTGCCTTTCTTCAAGTGCAAAATCTCTTTCCAGTTAAACTTGCTGTACCTAGAAAAAGATCATGTCTTCTTACAAGGAGATGGAGTAACTGCCACATTTCTCTCATGCTAAACCAAAGATAATGCTCAAGACATTGCAATTCCAGCACAATGCTTTCCACAAACCGCGGTTTTGAGTGTATTGTGAATCAGTCCCACTCCGTTGCATTACTTTAATTTAACGGACCCTGTTGTCCAGAGCAACTTAAAATAGTTGAGAACAGCAGTGCACAGAAGTGCAATATCACAAAGAAGGCACGCTTTCACCAAGAAGGCATTTATAATAAATAAGTGTAAAGTTAGCCGAACAAACCAACAATCAGTATTGTAAACAAAAGTACCGCTACACAGCACAAATCTCTACACAGCAATAGCTATGATTTTACTATCCCAGAAGGAAGTTCTAAAGACGGTCTAAAGCGCCTTCCACCCACTGGGGGGCCAGACGTTTAGCTCCTTTTCTTCTCAGTTAGAGAACAGCTGCAGCTCACACCTTTCAAGTGGTCAAGAGAACAGAAATAATAGCATAGATTTCAGAGGAGCCCTGCAGTTTTTCAGGAGGTCTTGTATGTATTGTGTTTATTAAAAATATATAGAAATGATTAATTCCCCACAATATTCAAAGTATAACAACTTCTTTCAGTGGACAATAAACCAATGAACTAAAATGTCTGATATGCTTCTGGTGTAGAGCTCTTAGCAGTGTATAAGAAAATGACATGTCACTAGGGAGAGAACGGGAGAAGCAGGAGAAATGAGCTTCCGACAGATGTGGAACTAGAGGGAAAAGTAGGTGTCTAAAATGGTCCTAAATTATGCATGAGAGTGCTGCACACACCTGGTGAGAACAGTTTTACTAGTTTCTTGCATACACATCATTTTTAATTTGAATACTGTACCCCCTCTCTGCAGCAGGGTAGTTTATACAGTATTAAATATATAAATGGACAGCTGTGTAATCGAGCTACGTATATTGCAGCTGGAGTTAGCCTAGTGTTCTGTATGACCAGGCTCAAGCTGTACAGAGACAACATGTGGAGCCATTTTGTCTTTATCCATGTCACCAGGCTCACCACCTAACATCTCCATATGACACAAAAAGTAGGGGCAACCAATGGCCACCCCATTGAGATACCAGATTCCTGACTGCGAGGTGTTCGGATTTGTGAATCCCTTATGAAGTCCAGGTCAATATTTGCTGAACACATGACCAAAAATGTTACATGTTTTTCTAGGTTTTTCTCTCCATGTAAATCTGTGGAAGGTATTTTATAGCTATGGACTATGAGCGCTGTATTTCTTCATAAATCAAATAGGCTGCAAGTCTTTTGACAGGCTGCAATAAAACTGGAGAAGCTGTGCAAGTCTGAGTGCGAATGAGGTGCTAGTTCTATACTGCAGCAAATATGTTTACCTCTCACCTCTCAACTCCAACAATCTTGTTTTACAATATCACATTGCACATTGCAAATTACATGGTTGTAATACAGAACATTAATTGGAGGAATTATAGGTAAAGTAACTGGTACTTACACTAACAAAGCGGGCCTGTCTGTGCTGCATTCATAATCACTAGATAACAGACACAAACATAGGCTCATCGCCATACAAACAAAATCTCATTAAATCTGTTGCAGATTTGTCAGAGTTCCTTTTGCAAAATTACAAGTGACAAGTTATTTTCAACGTACGGTATTAGAGAGAGCACTGAGAATTTAAGTAAGGGGACATAAATCATTTTCTGTACCTTAAAAGTTTAAATACATCCTTCAATGGTCCATTGCACACTCCAAGATATGGATAATCAAAATTATTAATCAGAACATTGTTTATCTTTACAACAAGATGATTAGATTAATTAATATCCACAACAAAATATGTATTTTTCATAGTTTAAATATTATACAATGTAGGTTTCAGGTTCATATTGCTTATCCTGGTCCCAGTCATATAATAATGGTTCCTATTAAAGAGGTGATACATAACATCATTTTACTTCAGCTGGAGAACCCAAAACCAATGGCAGTGAAGCATGTTTTATTGAGACGTGTGTGTGTGTGTGTGTGTGTGTGTGTGTGTGTGTATATGTGTGTGTGTTTACCTTGATGAACTATCACCTTTTTTAATGTTATTCTTGAAGCATGTCATGCTTCAGTGAATATAATGGTTTCTGATTATACCCATTCAAAATATCACTGGCAATAATATCATTCTGGACAACATTGTTATTTGTTATTAATTCATTTAATAAAACGTATCAATGAATAAAAATTACATTCCATGTAAGCTTACTAGCTTTTTGAAATAAGCTATCATATGGCCTTCTAAACAGTAGATCCACGTGATTTATATTCTCTGGCAGTTCAGATATCATAGGTTTTAAGAAATATTGAATGACAAGTTATTTATAGATAAAAGTTGAGATCATATTATTTCACATAAAATTGTAATTTTCTTGATACCTCTGGGGGGGGGGGGGGGGTTATTGTATATGTATAAGTGTAAAAATAAAATATAAAGACTTTTATCTTTTGCAGAACATGTAAAATATTGCCTTTCAATCACATTCATAGAGCAGGGGATAATCTTTGTTTTATTTCTGCCTCATTAAACAAGTACTAGTGCAGGTGCTAACAGAAACCATCTTCATTTTGTAAATTGATTGGAGCTTTGTTTACATAAGAGTGTCATGCACGGTTAAATATGAGTCTACTCATCCAATTCAGCCTCTGATTGTCTAGAAGTTGGCATGCAGAGCTAATGGTTGTTTCACTGAACACCTAAATGTCACAAATCAGACCAGGCGCTTTGTTATCTACCCTGGATTAGGAAGCCGAAGAGCAGGCCTCTATAACCCCCTTTGGAGGGTTGCTCTGCTCTGCTCTGCTCCTCCCTGCCTCCGGACGGCTGCAGAAGCAGGTCAGGTCAACGCCATTTACACTACCCATGCCGAAAGAAACATCCGTATAAATTAAAGCTATAGTGGTAACCCTCTTTAACATGCTTTTGAAATGGGCCGTCAGAGACAGACCGAGCTTCCGAGGAAGAGCGGAACACTGCAAAAACCAAATCTTAACACGCATTTTAATCTTATATTTAGACTTTAGAATCTTATTTCTGTTACTTTTTTGCTAAATAAGACAAATTATCTGCCAGTGGGGTAAGATAGTTTTACTCATTTCAAGATTTGCTAGTGGGGTAAGATCATTTCACTTGTCAAGAAAAAAGTAACTTAAAACAAGCTAATATTTTCCACTTTTGAGAAAAAGATTTTAAGTCTCATTACAAGAATAAAACACTTGTTCAGACAGACATTTTCTGCAGTGAACCTGCGCACGGCATTCCCCGGTCGCTACGAATCTGCGGCTCTCTCCATTTTGGCATCCCTGGGAGACAGTAGGATTTCCTGAGGCAGACTTCTCAGTCTCTGTAAAGAGGCGGGCGACTTTGTTTCGGAAGACACCAAGGTGCTCTCTAGACTATGAGACCGCAGAGAGCCAGCGAGTCCACCCCTGAAAGGTAGCGTCCACAGGGCAGCGGGGGGACACTGTGAGGTGGGCGTGTGTGCGTCCCTCTGAGGGAACTTACATTGGACCGATTGCATAGGGCCACACTGACGTGGGACAGAGGCAGAGGATTGAGGTGCCCCCGCTGGTGTGGATGATGTGTGGACCAGCTCAAGTTGCGGGGGTCTCTGTGGAGATGGGACAGTCCTAGGCTCGGCGGAGCACTGTAGAGAGTCTATGGCCTCGTCTGAGGTGGAGCCCTGGATGAACTGGACACTGTCCTGCCGGAACTGGAAATAGGACGGGGGCAGGGGAGGGGCTGCCCAGGTCACATGGGCAGGGTAGGTGTCTGATGAGTGGGCGGGGCAGAATGCAGGGGTGTTGTGGCCAGAGAGAAGCTCTTCCAGTAGGAACATCATATTCCTAATCCCTTGGCCTAGCTCGGAGACCTCATTACTCAGCATCCTGACCTATATGGAAAAGAGCAACACAGGTGTCAAAGATTCTATAAACGGCTCTGCACAACGGCATCCTAGCTCCACAGTATTAATCACTTACCACCATTCCATGCCAAACATACGTTTTACATAGCTCATTGAACCTTTCATTGTTTTTGTGGAATACATTGAAATGCTAATTGACTAATTAAGTATAAGTAGACTACATTAAGTTCACATGCTAATTATGGCTTGCTTCAGTCTGAAACATAACTACAGGTTGCCTGAGGAGAGAAAATATGAGAAAAGAATGCAATTGATCATGTACAATGTGCACATGCCATGGTGAAGTAAATGTTCAAACTCTTTCAGAACTCATACTCTAAAGAAATCCAGCAACAGGGAACCCAATCAATGTATCTGGATAATCAATTTTAATAAGCTTGCGAGTGATTTGAAAATGTAAAAAAAAAAAAAATTGAATGTAAAAAATCCTCTTAATCTAAGATTCGGTGAAGGCCAAAGCAAAACATAAACGCTGTATAGCAACAAAAAAAAAAGGTTTTTGAAAAATGTTGAAGTTCTATTACCCCCACCCCCTGGGTCATGAGATTCGTATGCTTCACATAGACTGACTCTGTATGTTGCTTCAGTTTTTCAGATACAAGAATAATGCATCATTATAATGAGATCATGTCAGAGAGCAAAAAATAAATTTGCAGAACCACAGAAAGTGTCAGAAATGACGGAATTTTTGGTTGAAGCCTTCACCACAATGCACTCTACTTAGTTGTTGCTTTAAGCTCGGTGTCCTATTAAACGTGTGAAATATAATGGATGGAAATAGTCTGTGATAAGATTACTTTCATGATAGGGGAATTGCAGTGTTGCTGTACCATGTGGCCAGTCTCTCATAGTGTGAAAATTGGGTGATTAATACCTTCCTGTACATCTACTGAGAATGCGGTTGAGGCACACTGCCAAGGTGACAGCTGGTCCTGTCACTCAAAGGACACAAAGTGATTCATCATGTTACACACACTCAAACACAAATGGAGAAACACTTCAACATGGGGGCACACATGAGCAACACAGCAGAGGAAATGACCATGGAAAGATATTGAAAGACATGTTGTGAGATCTCCTGCATAATGAACATTATAAACTCAATATAACTGGGAGAGAAAGGTGTGAATTGCCATCATGGTCCTAAAGCATCAGCGTAATCAGCAGATGCCTAATCCAGAATAGTTTATACAGTTGTAATTAAAAATACTGCAGATTTATAGTTAGATATTTCCTGAAGCATATCAATGTAAGCATCTGTATCAGAGGAGTGTAACAGTTGTGCCACATAAGTTGAGTTATGACCTTCTGGTTATTATCCCAGTGTATTCATCTGTACACTGTGCTTCTGTTCATAAATGCTGCCCTAAAATGGCAGCTACTTCCTGCATGCTTCAGCCTTAATGTTGCTTTTCAATATGGACAAAAGCATAAATCTGCACACTTACCTCCAGATTGTCTCACAACACCACTTCATTAGTCAAACAACCAGATGTTCTCAACCAAAACTTTTAAAAAAAAAATCCATTGTTCATACTCTTCTCACACTTTTATACTCTTGGAGAACTTGCACTGCCCACCTCCCTCAGAGTAGAATCTTTATACCTTCACAGTCATAGACCATTGCTACATCTTCAATGCATTCACTCGTAGATTTTCTCCTCTGCACAATAAATAATCTTGGACAAAACAGAGGAGCTCATCTAGCAAGAATGAAACGTGTGTATTATTAAAGTGCTTTTACTGTTTTCATGTTTTTAAAGAAGGCTAGTTTATGCAATGTAGTTTTATTCAATGAATAAGAATCTGTGCAAATCTAAAGGAAGGGATAGAATTTACATGGTAATGCTTTGCCAACATCTCACAAGAATCGCTTGTTATAAAATGTCACAGTTTATACTGTATACGGTAAAATGAGAAAAGTTAATATTAACAGTAAATATATGTCTTGGAGCTCCTTGTGCTCCAGGGCACTCTGTATTGACTGTGACCTTGAAGATCTAACAGATTTAGTCATGTGCAAGCGCACCCCAGGATAGGAGTGCTGAATATGAAACAAGGGGCCATCTCCCTGCATGCATTCCAGAGTCTTGCCCAGGTTTATCCGCTGCCAGCAAAAGTAATGTGCCATTCAGGATGGAGGTAAGATGCTCTACACCTCAGCCCTCCTCTCCCACATACTGTATCTCCTGGAAATAAAAACGTCATACATAGTCCTGTTACCTGCCTGGAGCCCTGCACTGCCTACCCGATGACCCCCTGACTGACGCCATACCTGTTGGTATAGCCCCCTCCTCCATAAGCAAGTGTGTTGTACTTCAAATGCATTTTTGTATATGGGAACTGTGACTTTCTTTCTACTTATTATTACTAATAAATAATAATTTATTAGTAATTGTTTCCCCGATAAATGGACACTCTGTGAGACTGCTAAGTACATTCTCCCTCGTGTTATGCTCTTGAACTGGAATATGATTGAGGCGAGGGACTGTATGTTTTCATGATTGGTATCGACTTTGTAATGATGTCACCCTCCCTTTTCCCCCTTCCTTTATGTCAGGACTGCTGAACAGCAGCAGGGAATGGGGAAAAGATGTTTTGTAGGGATTATACAATTGGGTTTGTAACCAGAATGCTGCCTGATGACACATTGTTCCAGAATAAGTTATGAAAAGTATATTATGTAAATTACCATGTAGAAAGTAATTTGAGAACCAAAAATGTCTAAAATATCCAGATAGTCCAGACAGCTAATATGAACATATTTAAAGTAAATAAATATGTATTTTTGTCAATTATCATATTCAGACCAAAGATGACTTCTCAGTGTATTGTATGTTATTGAAAGACTAATCCAGGGTTATCTCCATATAAACCCTTCACACCTCACCAGTGAATATTGATCTTAAGCCTGCTCTGTTCCACCTGTTTTCCCCTGCTGCTCACAGACTGCTTCCTGTTTCCTGCTTCCTGTCCCTGGGCGAAGGCCAAATTCCTGACAAGCCTGCCTGATCCAAAGACCTGAGGTGCCTGTCTCAGACCCAAGGGATTAATCGAATCATAATTTTACTTAAAGGGATAGTTTGGAATTTTGGACATAATGTCTCTATTATGACTTACCCATGATGTAGTTGATTGATGGAAACCATTTTCAGCTAATTCCATGCTGTCCCTTCTTTTGGACATACACACGTTGCTAATGCTAGCGCAACTCTAAGGTAACTGCTAGCATCCACTACCAAACGTACTTAAACACTCCACAGTGCACCCAAAGCAAATAAAATACGACGACAGTCTATCGGGGTTATTCTAGTGTTATAGTGTTTATATCATCATTTTTGAAGTCAAACTATCGTTGAATCCTTTACGTTGTGCTGACCTATATTCTCTGTGGAAGTACGGCGGCGGAGCGAACGTGGCCATTGCAACTTGTTGCTCTTCTTTGTTGTTGTAGTCGACGTAAAGTATTGCTCCGCCGTACTTCCACAGAGAATATAGGTCAGCACAAAGTAAAGGATTCAATGATAGTTTGACTTCAAAAATGATGGTATAAACACTCAAAATAACCCTGATAGACAGTCGTCGTATTTTATTTGCTTTGGGTGCACTGTGGAGTGTTTAAGTGTGTTTGGTAGTGGATGTTACCGGTTACCTTAGAGTTGCGCTAGCAACGTAGTTCTGAAAACAATTGATTCTATAAGGAAACAAATAGTTCCTTCTCAACTTTATACCATAAAATTAGCACCAATTTTGGTTATTTTTGTCATTAATTACATTATTTAAGAAAATTGCATGAAACCGCAGCTCAATTTACCTCCCTCTCTCCGTCTTGCTTTTTAAAAATGCTTCGGTCAGGCAACCTATTTTAAACAGCCGCTAAGGAAATTGCATTTCACGATCTGTATCATGAGATGGGAACATCTGAAAAAATAGCCTACTATAGATACAGAGTTTGTTTGTAACTTGTAATATCTAAGACATTTTGCTGGATAAAATGTTTTTTTAATACACAGATTAACATGCTTTGTGAAGTAACTTGCTCGCATTCGTAACCAGCGTTGCTCACGTTACATTAGGTAAAGCCCTAGGCTACTATGTAACGTTCATATTTACAAACTGAATAAATACTGCACCTCTAACCACAAAACTGCTTTGCTAGATCAAAGTTGTTGTAACTAAGATATTTGGCAAATACAAACTTTTAAAATCAGCAGATTTAGCGTTATTTGCCGGCTTTATTAATCAGCTGTTGGTGTTGCCATGGTTACCATTCATAAAAGGGTCGACTCTAATGGCGTTGGCAGCAGATGACGTAGACGGCGTATTAATTTAGAACGGTGATTAAAATGTTGCCAGCGCTACTTCATAGCCGGGCGGTTACACAAATTAAATGCCCACCCTCCAGCCAATCAGAATCGAGTATTTATCCAAGCCATGGTATAATGTCCAAAATTCCAAACTATCGCTTTAATATCTGGAAGTCATAACATGATCCTCTTTGTGGAGTTCAGGTATGCACTTAGCACACCTAAGACTACCATTACATTATTTATTTTCAAAACCCTATAAGTTCATATTAAACCCTATATTTACTTGTCACTTATATGTGTTCATATACGTATTTTACCGTATATGTATTCATATCAGATACTCACTGCAGCAACACATTATATTATTACTTTGCTAAAGGGTATACAGGCAGAGCACTGCCTGGAAGGCAAAGTTGTAGCTCCTTATTGCTGTATTAATCCTCACTTCATTAACCACTCCCACTCCAGAGTCTGGCAGACTTGGAAATGGGGGATGGGCAGTTGGACCTGTAGGTGTAGAGTCCCTCCAGCACAGGTGTCCTGTCCAGGTGATCATTGCAGTAGGCGTGTACGTGCTGAATGGCTGTACAGGGGAGCCATGCTGAGGACCAGTCTGTTGATCTGAGGTGAAGAAATGCTCCCTCCTGCGTTGTAGGATTAGCGCCAATACAAATGAACGCCTTAAAACGACCCCATCACTGAACATCTCCAAATATCAGATGTGGATATTTTCCATCCCAATAAAGAGAAATACATAAGGATAATCTGAGAGATACACTGAAGGTGTCGGTATTTGATATATTAAGCATTGTGTGAAAAGCATTTTTGGTGCTGGGACGCAGTACCTCTTGGTTCAGCTGAAGTAATTGTCCTTTAGTTTCCTCAGTCTTTGCTCTGAGCTCTCCTGTACTAATCTGAAGCAAATCTGTAACAGAATTAAGGGTAACACTAGATAACTATGTCATAGATCATATAATAATAGATCATTTGTAAGACATTTGTTCATTATTCACGTACAATTTATAAATCATTATTCCTACATTCACCAACATCTATAGGTGTATTAATTAACATGGGTTAAGAGTGTTTTGAGACCCATGTTGGTGATAATGCATTTTAAATAAGATTTGATCGATTGATTTACAGACACACACACACACACACACACACACACACATCACTCCACCTGGCCATGCTCCTCTTCTAATAATTCATTTTAAGTGACAGATGCAAATTACCAGTCTGATAAGAGCCCAGGGTAAGTACAGTTAAGGGGCCTCGTACCAGCCTCAGCCTGGGCCCTGCCCTTGGGCCAAGCCCCAGCCCCACCCACTGGAAGCAGGAGAATATATAGGATAAATTGTCCGCATGTTGACCAGCGAGTCTCTGATCTTCACTTAATTAATGTTAATTAATACATTTATAGATGTTTGTGATTGTGAATGTAGGAATAATGATTTATAAATTGAACAAATGCCTTACTAATGCTCTATTACAAGACATTATCTTAAAGTGTTACCTATGGGGTGCCAAATGTAAAGTAAAACACAACACGTTTTTCCTGTGTTTCTTTCTCAGATTTAGCATAAATGTGGCATTTTCCTGAAGATTTATGCTAAATATGAGTTTTTTTTCCCCAAGATTTAACTGACATGCTAAATAAACCTTTTAGTTGATATTTTCAGATTTAATTGATAAATCTCAAATAAGCATGTCCTAAATATTTTACTTAAATGTTAAATCTGAGTTTTCAAAAATAAATATTAAAAAAAATATATATATTTAGCTTATATCTTAAATCTCTGTTTCAGAAACAAATATTTAGTCAAATATAAATATTTAATTTAAATCTCAAATATTTAAATCTCAAATTACGCTTTCCAAAAGCAAGATTTAAGATTTAATTTATATATTTATTTTTTTACCACAAATCTGTGTTTAACAATATTTATTTATATCTTAAATCTTGGGTTCTAAATTAAATATTTAGCTTATATCTTAAATCTTGGGTTTTTATAAAAACCAAGATTTAACATTTAAATAAATATTTATTATATCACAAATCTTGGTTAAAAATTTAAATATTTAGAAAAAAATTAATATTTATTTATATCTTAAATCTTTTGTTCCAAATTAAACATTTAGCTTATATCTTAAATCTTGCGTTTGTAAATTCAACATTTAGCTAAATCTAAATCTTTAGTTTAAATCTTTTGAAAGATATACTAATTAGCCCCGCCCCTTGGTGACTGGTATCCAATGGAGGGAGGAGGGGAAATAGCTGGCTTTAGTGATGGGGGTAATTGAGGGTCTTCTAGTGAAGTGTGAAACTTGACGTTACATATATTAATTCCTATATTAATTCCTGTTTGACACACATTATTTACATAGCCTACACAGAGATAGCATCTGTTATAATCATGTAAGATGTCCAGCGAACTAACTAGATAGCATAGGCTACGTTTTGGGCATATTGGCGTTTCCTTGGCTTATTTCTTATGGTGAAGTTGAATATTGACAGCCAGCCAAGCCAAATAACAAACTGGCAGCTTGATACAATAGATGGTTAGCGAGCTAGCTCGCTAACCTGTCTGTCGGTAATGTCATAAAATAGCAGAATTCTTGAAACTCGAAACATTAAAACTACCGTTAGCACTTAGGTGGCTAGCTAACGTTCATTGAGATAGGCAGCGAATTGACGTTGACAAACTGGGGGCCAGCAGTCTGACAAGACTGGTTAATATAGTTGCGAGTGTATAGCTAGCAAGGGGTTCGCCTGCTTATGTGTTATCACACATTGACATGGTTACAATTGCCGCACAAATACAGAGAATAGCTAATTCTGCAAACCTTGCGTCTCCGTCAAACTAATATGGGACTCAATTTGTTCCGTATTTCCCCTGAAGTTTCTCAACAGGGGCAATAGAAGGCACTGGTGGACTTTAAGAGATGCATGCTGAGACAAAAAAAAAACTTGAGAATTCATATCATTTTAACTTTGAAGAACTGTGTCGCTTTACTTTACAGTCCATGTGTGTCAAATGGTGTAGCCTAGGATGTGGAGTAGGCTGAACTATAGTAAAACTATAGTATGTCGACAGCATATACTATACAAATACTATAGTATTATTGTAGTTTTTTTGTACACACTATAGTCATACTATTGTCCTATAGGGATAAATACTAAATAATTATTATAGTGGGTGAAAATACTATAGTGATGCTATTGTACTATAGTGACAAATACTATAGCATTATTATAGGGGGCGAAAAAACTATAGTATTCTTATAGTTTTCTAGAAGATAACTATAGCAATACTATAGTTCATTTTTGTTAGGGGCTAGCCACTCGCATCTGCCATGGATCAGAGTTGCACAAAGTTGCAGCATACAATTCTCTATTGGATAAAGAAATGAGGTTCAAGGATGCGGAGTAGCCTAGCCTATTTCACTCGCATATCCTATCTGATCCGTGACATTCTGATGCGAGTGAATAGGCTAGGCAATGTAGGCTACTCCACATCCTTGAACCTCATTTCTTTATCCAATAGAGAATTGTATGCTGCAACTTAATGATTGACAGGCTATCTGATCCGTGGCATTCTGATGCGATCAAACAATACGGTGCCCTCAGAATAGACATTTAGTTTAGCCTATAGCTAAACTATTTCAGCAGCCTCGGACAAAAAAGGGGTAAAGCAGCTGACATAATGAGATGTAGCCTATTAAAGCTGCTTCTTCCTCCGTTGTCCCCTGTGTGACAGCTGAACTGTTGCTGGAATATCGCTGGAGTGCGTTTATATGTAAAGCGATAATAGAATGTTTATGACAGTTCTGTGATTTCAGTCGAGCGACACTCTGTCCCTGGACTAAACTGGCCACTTGAGGCCTCTGCCATTTCGACCAAGGATGGACAATAGGCTATAGTGACCTGCTTAGGCACACTGTGATAGTTAAAATAGGCTACACCATTTGACACACATGGACTGTAAAGCAGAGCGACACAGTTCTTCAAAGTTAAAATGATATGAATTCTCGAGCTTTTTTTTTGTCTCAGCATGCATCTCTTAAAGTCCACCAGTGCCCTCTAGTGCCCCTGTTGAGAGCCTTCAGGGGAAATACGGAACAAATTGAGTCCCATATTAGTTTGACGGAGACGCAAGGTTTGCAGAATTAGCTATTCTCTGTATTTGTGCGGCAATTGTAACCATGTCAATGTGTGATAACACATAAGCAGGCGAACCCCTTGCTAGCTATACACTCGCAACTATATTAACCAGTCTTGTCAGACTGCTGGCCCCCAGTTTGTCAACGTCAATTTGCTGCCTATCTCAATGAACGTTAGCTAGCCACCTAAGTGCTAATGGTAGTTTTAATGTTTCGAGTTTGTTTCAAGAATTCTGCTATTTTATGACATTACCGACAGACAGGTTAGCGAGCTAGCTCACTAACCATCTATTGTATCAAGCTGCCAGTTTGTTAGTTGGCTTGGCTGGCTGTCAATTTTCAACTTCACCATAAGAAATTAGTCAAGGAAACGCCAATATGCCCAAAACGTAGCCTATGCTATCTAGTTAGTTCGCTGGACATCTTACATGATTATAACAGATGCTATCTGTGTGTAGGCCTGTGTCAAACAGGAATTAATATAGGAATTAATATATGTAATGTCAAGTTTCACACTTCGCTAGAAGACCCTCAATTACCCCCATCACTAAAGCCAGCTATTTCCCCTCCTCCCTCCATTGGATACCAGTCACCAAGGGGCGGGGCTAATTAGTATATCTTTCAAAAGATTTAAACTAAAGATTTAGATTTAGCTAAATGTTGAATTTACAAACGCAAGATTTAAGATATAAGCTAAATGTTTAATTTGGAACAAAAGATTTAAGATATAAATAAATATAAATATTTTTCTAAATGTTTAAATTTTTAACCAAGATTTGTAATAAAATTAATATTTATTTAAATGTTAAATCTTGGTTTTTATAAAAACCCAAGATTTAAGATATGAATAAATATTTATATTTTGCTAAATATTTAACTGTTAAACACAGATTTGTGGTAAAAAAATAAATATATAAATTAAATCTTAAATCTTGGAAAACGTAAGATTTAAGATAAATCTTATTTTTTAAAATAAATATTTATTTTTGAAACCAAGATTTGAGATTTAAATTAAATATTTATATTTGACTAAATATTTGTTTCTGAAACAGAGATTTAAGATATAAGCTAAATATATATATATATTTTTAAATATTTATTTTTTTAAACTCAGATTTAACATTTAAGTTAAATATTTAGGACATGCTTATTTGAGATTTATCAATTAAATCTGAAAATATCAACTAAAAGGTTTATTTAGCATGTCAGTTAAATCTTGGAAAAAAACCTCACATTTAGCATAAATCTTCAGGAAAATGCCACATTTATGCTAAATCTGAGAAAAAATCACAGGAAAAACGTGTTGTGTTTTACTTTACATTTGGTACCCCATACTTACCGAATTAAGTTTAGCTACCGATTATTTATATGTTACAAAATAACACGGTGTTACATGTAGAAAGCCTGAAAGAATACAGGAAGGTCACCTGCAGTGGTGGCAGAAGTGCTGGACTGGTGTAGCTGATGCTGGGGGAACTCGAAGGCTGGAGCACGGCTGCCCGCACTGTCCTCCGTACCATCCACAATCCTACACAAGATCAAAAGGTAGACAAACAAAGACACACAGACACATACATATATAAACAGCTGGGCAAACATGCAGACAGATTCATTTATAGACAGATAATCAATGACTAGATGAATAGAGGTCAATAGTCATAGGTAATAGCGTATAGTTGAATTGAAATACAGAATGTACTGAAATGCGAAGAGAAAGAGAGGCAGTGAGCCAGCCAGAGGACAGGGGCTGTGTGCATAGGAATACCTGAGATCTGCAGGGCCAAGGCTGTTGTCAGTGGAGAGGTGTATCTTCAGTGTCTTTCCCGGCTTCCTGGGCTTTCTGTCCGTCCCTGTGTTCTGATTGGCTTCATATTCCTCTTGGGAGGAGCCAAGAGCAGGTGGGGTCTTCCTTGTGGATGATTCCTTCAGGTAGAGAATCCTGTCCTTGTCCTTGTCCCCGTCCGGAGAGGGTGTGGGCACACCTTCTTTGTCCTCTTCATGGTCTTCCCTAATTGAGGGGTAACACTGGGCGATGCGTCCGTTACCTTTTCCTTCCCCCTGGAGGTGCAGGGATATATAGGCTCATAGTTCATGTATTTCATCACCATTTTTAGACAGTCATCATATTCAAGTCCAAGTCTCACAAAATAAATAAATAAATAATAATAATAATAATAATGAAGTAACAACAGAATATGGAGACAATTACATAGCCTACAGAAAGCTTCCAGAAGCCAGTTTCGATATCTCATTTGTAGTTTGCTCTATGAACAGTTATTTCTCAGTATGCTGCTTCAAATTACTTCATTGATGACTTTGTCTGAGACTTTCTGAAATGAATTATGATAAAAGAGCCGTGCCTCTGACCATATTATTGAGAGTGAAATTAAGCAGAACCTTACACTTGATAATATTGATGCTGGAATAAGAAAATGTAAAAAACGAAACAACCAAACTAAAGTCTAATGATTGCCACATGCATAAAATGAGGGGTATTGCTTAAACTTCAAAAAATGACATAATAAAGCAGTGGCTGGCAGCAGAGGACACCATTCCCAACCAAACATCTGCAATTACAGAAGCTTTGACTAACAGTAATGAATCATTTACCCAGTGTGACCTTTGACCTGTGTGGAATGGGGAAATGTATCTCAGTAATTGGCCATGGCATGTAATGAGACCTGCAATAGCAAGATGCCCCATATATTTGATTACTCTCACCACAGTGCAACTTAACTAACCTATATGACTCATCTGTTGGTCAAATAAAAGCCACCAAAATGACCTGTAAGATGCATACACATTCACAAGAAAACAGATATGTGAAGCTTTTGGATCCTAATTATGTTCCAAGTCAATAGACCTTGCACATGAAAAATTGAATAGTAGTGTGCCTCCAGGGAATGGTTGATGGAAAGATGAATTTATAGTTTATAGCAGATTTATACTATACCACAGCAGGCACCCCATTAAATGGTTCATGTTTTCAGCACCTTGATTAACTGGTTAAAAATATACATATATTCAGACTGACTGTACTGTACCTGTAATCTTGGTCTCAGTGCTTTGCTGGACAATTTTGAGGATACCTAAAAACATAAACATTCCATGACAGTTAGTAAGTGTACTCAGGACTGCACAAAATCACATGTAAGCCACATATATATATATATACAGTATATATAGCTCAGCAAAATATAATACTTCTTTTTTTAATTTTTTTTTTAATATATTTTTTTAATACTTCTATCGTTACTATATAACACTGACCATGCTAAAATGAAATGATTTCAGAAATCTTGTGAAATGCTGTGGTAAGCTTCTACTCCTGAGCATTTGGCATGATTATTACTTTTGAGAAATGTAACTCATGCCTATGGTAACTGCCAACGGAGGCACAAAAATAAGAATGGAATCAACTCATAATGCAGTGTTTGCAGATATAGTGTACACTCAGAGATGGCAAGGGGATTTTGGTGACAAAGTAAAAATGCTCTTTAGCCTGTGGAAGTGCCATTTATCATACTCAAGTGGTGTTTTACAATTGTCTTTATTCCCCTAAATCCCTGCAGTCAAGTGCTACTGCCCTGTACATGAGTCTAACAGACACTTTAAAAGACCAAATTGCTTCCTCCCAAATTGGAGCAGTCTCTCATGAGCCTTTTTGAATTGCAGCTGACTGTAGTTACTTGCAAAACTGGACAAAAAAATAGTAAAGATTTCCACTGTTGAGGACCCAGGTGGCATGAAAGTAATTTAGGTCCATGTTTGAGCTGGCTATAATATCTTTTTTAAATGAGACCTATAAGCTAACTTTTCACATATTTCAAACTGCAATTACTCACCTGCCTTAATGTGAGAGACAATGCTGGCTGTTGCTTCACAGATAAAAATAGGTTTTAAAAGAAGCGACCACAGGAAGACCACATAAAGAGTCGACACAGGATTAGCTAAGTCACCTTGTTTTCTCAGTGAATATGGGCGGAATAACCAAAGGTAGTGCTATGACATATCATTATGAAGAGGATGCCAGCACTTAACTGATCGGCATGTCAGGTTTAAAGTGAGGCATGTGACCATGCATATAAGGGTTTTCAGGAACCTAGCAAACACACTTATGTGTTGTAGATACTGCTGCTAGGAGAAAATTATCTATTATCAGACCTCTCTTGTCACTATTACATTACCCTTGAATCTCGGGGGCCCAGGCCAGAAGTGAAGGTTTTCCAAAAATAAGAAAAAGAGCATCTCTCCTGCCCTCATGAAAAGGTCCCATTTGGGTATTAAAAGCTCCCTTCCCACTAAAAGCCCCAGTGTATCAATGCAGATCACGCCACTCCGGGATAGCAATAAAATTAGATTAACTGAGCTACCAATTCAATAAAATCCTATCACAAACATATTGTCCTTGGACGTTACAAGATTATCTTTTGCATTATAGTCTAATCCAACAGTGTCCAAGATATCCTTTTGGGTATAACACATGTGTTTTGCATAATTCATCTTTGTGAATTAATTTTAGATAGCCAGCTTGCACTACCACAAGATCAGCACCATATGCAATTTAGCCAACTTAATTATGATATATAAAATGACTTAACATAATTTATATGTACGTATGTTAGAACAGCTAAAGCAATATCTTGCTACTGTTTCGTTTACATGAACAAGCACAGGCACTGGCCAGGTTTACTGATCCAACCATCCTTTCCTAATCTTTGTAACATCTCCAGGCTGGTAGAGGTGGCAGAAGAATAAGTAACTAATGTGTAATGAATAAAATAAAGTGGGTGAGGCACTCACGTCATTCCCCTGCCCTTCTCGCAGGTTGTAAGTGAGGTCCTGCTGGATATCCTCTACAAACTTGCGGGAGTATTCAGGGTAAAGGTCGAGAACCTCATACAGACCCTTCAAACTAATGCACTGGAGGTCGCAGTAGGTCAGCGCCTTCACGTCTGCCTTCGCCTTGATCGCTCTGTCATGGACAGACAGGTTTGCTCCAATGAGGTCTCCTTTTCCTGAACAAACGGTTGAAAAGACCAATTGGACTATCATACCACCATTCAAGCTCTGCAAGTCTTGGACCTATTAGGAGGGTCATATTAATAAACAGATGCTGTTGTTAAAGTGTCTTAAATTTCACATCCTAATATGCTCATATAAACATCAGTAGTAGTTTACAGTTTGGCAAATCCTGTAAATCTAATTTAAATGTGACAGGATCCAAAGTGTTTTGAACACAGCTTATAATGAGCCGTTGGGTCACAAGAGAGCAACCATACTATGTATATAAAGTAAGTATATAAAGGACTTATATATGTCCTTTATATACTTGTAATGTACTTATAAAGTCATTTTTTGCCCCACATTTTTTGTCACATATAACCACTCTGATTGCCTTGTAGAATTGTAATATTATAAAGCAATACTAAAAGTGAAGCATATATTAATAAAATGCAACACTACTTTCTTCCATTATTTTCAAAATGTTCCAAATCCCCATTTGTTTTGATGTGAATATTGTTAGTAGGCTGACAGAGCATTTAGCAGGAGAGCACATCAGGGTTCATGTCAACCTGACCTTTTAAGCATTAGCGGTATTCAGACGGGGGAAAGTATTTTTCATCAAACAGCACAGGTGCTGCACAGTCAGTGTCCTGACCCACCTCTCCCAGAATGCTAATGCATGAATGCTTGCGTGTGCACTCACACGCACACGCACACGCACACGCACACACGCACACGCACACGCACACACACACACACACACACACACACACACAAATACACATATTTATTTTAAATACATATAGAGATTCAACGGCTTTTCACTGCCTCAACCACATTCATACGCCGGTCTTTTCTGACTGCCATCACCAGACTAAAGGGAGCCTAATCTTCTAACTGCATCCTATCTGCAGAATAGATGGTTTCAGTGACGAAAATAAACATTTCTGCCCGCAACCCACTGCAGGGGCCTGGCTGAGGACTGATTTATGCGCATATATTTCCACTTCCTGTCCCTGGATATGAATTGCAGCTGACATTTTAAACAATGCCAGTCAGTCCTGACAGATTCCAGGGTGTGTGTGTGTGTGTGTGTGTGTGTGGTCGCCCGCACCAGCTCATTACGTTGCAGGGAGCATCTGGTTCTGGCAGGAGCCTAGCAGCGCCCCCTCTTACCGAGGATAGCGAGCACCATCCCGTCCTTTAGCACCTCCATGGAGCCAGAGCAGACGAAGAAGATGGCTTGCAGGGCATCGCCCTGCCGCAGCAGGTACTCGCCAGGGGCGCTGAAAGAGGTCTTGATGTGGAGCGAAAGGGCTCGCAGGCACCCCCTGCTGGCCGACTCAAACAGCGAGAGCTGCAGGATCTCCTTATTGAGGTGCATGGTGATATCAGAGCGCAGCTCATCAGGGAAGTCCTTCAGCAGCTGTGCACACAAAGCACAAAGCTACTATTAGCATGCGGGGCTGGTTATTAAGGCCATGCGCACTCAGATCATAAAGTACTGCCTTCAAGGCATTCAAAGGGCATTTATATTCACTATTAGATAAGCCATTTCAAAAAACTCATTAGAAAAAAATTTAAAAAGGCATTGCCCAATTATTTTTGTGCTATTAGGGAAGTCATTGTTGAAACTAATTTCAAATAGACATGTTACACACCCAGGAAACACTACTAATTTCTGTAGATAGAATATGTCATGAAACAAAAGATGTAACTCTATTTTTGGAAAAGCCAGCAGTTGAATAAATAAGGTGCTCAGAAAATAGCAAAATAAAGATATCCAGGAGAGGGAGAAATCCTTATCTTGTGAATGTGAACATTTATTGACGATGCAGAAAACACACAGCTCAAAACAGCCATTCTAGTCCTTTTACAGTATGCAGTATATAAACACGTACAGTATACACAAAGCCTATACTTGCACGCAAGTAATACATGTTTCACATTTAAAAGATAAAGGGCGCTCTGTCTCCTGGTTGAATAATTCTAGTAGATAAAGGTCAGCAAAGGTTCTAAATTATTCACATGACGCAGGACAACATAAGATAAAAAGTTAATAAATAAATAGATGTATCTCAATAAGCAATTCTTTATGTTTGAATTCCTTTTGAATTCAACGTCATTTGATCACTGTCGGCTTAGATGCATCAGCAGTAATTCAGCCTGCAAAAGAAGGCAGTCAGAGACGGGTCCTGTGAATATGCGATAAACCAGGAGTACGGTACTTCGTTGCAGTCGATCCCATTGTTGACGGACCAGATTGTCTGGAAGTACTCCAGCATCCTCTGCTTGAGCTGCTGGGGGAGGTGATGGACCCTGATGAAGTCCTTCAGGTCTTTGGTGCGGGTGTGGTAGAGGGACCACCGGGAGTACATGCGCTGGATGATGGCCGTCACGTTCCCGAACACAAGGGCATGCATTAAGGCTGAGGAGGGAAGGGTGAGGAACAGGTCAGACTCTAAGCTAGCAGCATGTAGGCCAAAGCTAGGGTTGAGGAGAAGCTGGAATTAGAGACAATTCTGATAGCGATCAAAGTAAATTGAAAACCAAAGTTTGACCTTGCAATGAATATTTTCCACATGCTTAATCTCAGGGAATTTATAAGCATATTACAATTATTCTTAAATAATTAAGAATCCTTCATGCCCTTAAAGCGTTGGCATGAAAGTTGACATTAAAATCAGTTTAGGCACCCAAGGTGCAAGTGTCCTGAGGAACTGAAAATTCTTCCCAGGCAATACAGAATAGCACACCGTATTTCTGAGTAGTATACAGTACCTCTAACAAAAATATAATTTATGGTACATAACTAAAGAGCTATACATAATGTGGCAATCAATCAATCCCATCGATCATGAAAATATGCTCCTGCTTTAGACAATACAAAACTGGATATATTAATATAGCCTCGAGTATTAAGCCAATTGCTTGATACATGCCCTCATACAGATATAATTGCATAGCTTCCATTTAATAAACTATCATTTTATTCAGCTGGATATATCCAACAGCTGCTTATCAGCATGTCTCCACATGTCTTTAACACTTTGGTTATCAGCCCAGTTCTTCAGCCATTACTGTATTCTGCACTGATCCATATTGTAGATCCTTTCTTTCATGTTTAAATATGATATCTGATTGCATTAAAAAAAATACGATAACTGTTGAAGAATGTGCAGTATTCATCTCATCTTATCACTCTGGGTATATCATGCCTTCCCTATCCAGCACTGGATTTATGGCCCTTTTTTATTCCCTCAGGAAAACAAACTCAGTCCAGTATTTTGTGAAGACCCCAATAATAGAAATATCCTATAAGAAATAAGAATATATAGGCTGTACCTCCAATGAGCATGGTGCAGATGGAGAAGATCTTCTCAGCGTCGGTGTTGGCGGAGACGTTGCCGAAGCCCACGCTGGTGAGGCTGCTGAGGGTGAAGTAGAGCGAGGTGATGTAGACGCTCCGGATGGCTGGTCCGGCTGTGCTGTTCCCGCTGACGTACGGAGACTCCAGCCGCTTCCCCAGCTCCGGAAGCCAACCTGCGGCGCACGGCAACCACGTCGGTCATAGATACAACCAAGAAGCCACTCGCTTATACATAACACTGAAAACCCATAAATGACCATGTTTACTTTTGTCCAGATAGTTGAGCATTCCATAATTATATTCTGAATAAGACACTTATATGTAGTTTAATATTTCACCCATAATAATCTATAGTATAGCATTTATTTGCAAGTCAGTTATATGCAATGAGCACGCATGGTGCAAATCAGGTCAGTTTTTAAAACTACACTATGAATAAATATGCTATTCATGTGAATGAATTATGAATAATACCCAAACTCCCTTATTCGAAAAAAATCATCATGAGGGGTTGGTATGACAAGGTCATGTTTGAGATCCTTGAATATGAAAATAACCTAAATGAATTCGGAAATTGTTGGCTGAGTACCGCGAGTGATTATGCTGGATAGAAAACAACAATCGCTCTCATCGTGAGGTTCTTCACACAGCACACCTAATACAGGCTTGAGCGTCGAGTGGAAATCGACAGAGCCCACTCGGTTCAGGGTTCGGGGGGGGGGGCGAGGAACCGCATGCTCACCGATGTCCCAGGAGAAGGCGTTGGCCTCCATCTCCTTCTTGCCGATGACGTACCAGATGCAGGCCATCCAGTGGGCCAGCAGGGCGAACATGGACATGAGAAGGGTCAGCACCACCGTGCTGTGCTGGGAGTAGCGGTCCATCTTCTGCAGCAGCCGAAGCAGGCGAAGCAGGCGCACCGTCTTCAGCAGGTGGACAACTGACACCTGGACACATAAGGGCCACATTAAACACTTCTGCCAGGTTTAGCAGATCAACGTTTGGTCCGGACTGGGACTCCCGATATTGGCCAGGTTAAACCCTCAAAAAATGTATTTTATTCATCATAAATTGGAATATACTGTATGTGGAATTATGCATAATCTAGTAAAAAATATAGTTAATTTCATGCAAATTGTCATGCCATGTTCACAGCAAAAATGAAAATGTGCTAATTGACAAGCTTCACACAGAGATGCTGACCTTGTGTATGAATAAACAAAACAGTTGGTTTGCAGTAGACTTGGCGCCAGAAATGTTCTGAACTTGAGAGACAGTGAATCGAATGTGAATACCAAGTGCATTGGCCATACTCCTTAACTCAGCACTCTGCCAGAAAATGGCCATCCTGGCACTTTGTCCCATTATCAATTCTGTCTCAAACAGTGCACACTGGTAACTGATGCAAGCTCTCTGTAAATTCTGATCAAAGACACTTGTTTTTACCGTGCATTGAGGTAGAGCCTTATAGCGTTCTGCAGAATTGAAACCACAAGCACCTTCTGCATGAAAGTCATGCATACAGACATCGCATTTTTGCATAATGAATGTATACTACTTTGTATTAGCACCCAACAATGCATATGTTATGAAAGAACAATGTTTGCAGACACAGATAGCGATATTCAGCATATGCATAGGTTATGGTTTCTCTTATTTATAAGGAATGTTGTTACGTGTGGGGACTATGTGCATTAAATGCTTAATGGCAGACAGGTGCTCCGGCAGCAGCCATGTCTTTTTGTTTTATGTTTGCAACATGTGGGGCAGCGAGGAGGGGGACCCAGATGCGGATGCTGGATCCAGTAAATGGAATAATAAATGCGCTGGAACGTAATAAAGTGCTTGGCACTGGTAACAGAGGGCAGCTCTAATTTTATAACACGCAGAATGACAGACGAGGCTTCTGGCACGACTCCAGCAGCAGGGGTACAGGAAGCACAAGTGCAAGACGTACCATCACAGATTAATATAAAAAACAGACACAAACGAGTGCAGTAGGAACCCCAGAGCCATACAGAAACAAACACAGGAGATACATTTTCCTACCGGGGCAGAATTTGTCAATTTGGCAAAACATTCAAATCAGTTATATAACAAAAATACATTTACTTTATGTCTTCACCTGCAATATAATGCAAACATGCAAGCAAATGCAAGATGTAAATCAAATTTATTAAATCGGGATTCTCTTTGTTGCTTAGTTAAAAACAGATTTATTTTCTACCATAGCAGTGTATTCAGCTATACAACGCATGCCCTTGGCAGGCAGATACACTCCATGGTCTGGCAGTAAAATCCTAACCCTGTAAGACAGTACTTACAGTGGCTGCTAGTCCCATGGGGTGGAGTACTTGAACTCCATATAACTCAAGGAAGGAGGGCGTCATTGGGCAGAGAATCCCCTGCCTCACCTTATATTTTTAGCAAATCGGGTTTGTTCAGAAAATAATGTGAAAATGAGTGAGCTAATATCTGCGAGTTACTATTTTTAGAGCGGTTCACATGTAATTTCAAGTAATTATACAAACACATCTCGCAATGTGCATGCATGGAGCTTTTGTCATAGAGAATTGCCATTCCCCTGCCTTGCTTTGTTTCAACTATAAACTAAATAATGTAATTGCCGACAATGAAAAACCATATCTGTATAAATTTAAAAGAAAATACCATAATATTTAGTCTTTATATGGCATGATGGGGTTGGACATAATATTTAGAACACACTTTGTAAAAAACAATATTCTGACCACAGAATGGCATGTATTAAAGAGAAAAAAATGTACTGTATTAAAAATGTATTTATGTATGGGGGCACGATCCTCGCAGCACAGTTATTGAACACTGAAAACATGGCCAGTACATGCAGTATAAATTTGCAATTTTTATCAATGAGCCATATTGTACTCAGATATGTGCACAGTTACTGGCAAATGACATGTATAAATAAATACATTTTTAAAAATACATCCATTAAAGGTGAACAATAAGACTATTGGCCATTTAATTGCTGTCTTCTTACAAGCAACAGAAATGCTACACTTATCTGCACTCCAAAAGAGGACAGTGACATCATGGGCCTAAAGTCACGATAGTACAAAGCATTTTTTTAAATAAATTAACAATTGTTTAAATGCTAAATCTCAAGTATGAAGTGAACTCAGTGACCAGTGATCATTCCTTGTGATTTCGTTCCATGAAGACTGATCCTGTCTAAATGAATATAAGCAAACCAGTCAAAAAAAAGCAACCAAATGTAAAGCCTAATTTCAAAGCATGATGCCCAACACATATCTAAAGTGCAATTCTGCACCTAGTTTGGCTTTAGAGTTGTCCTGACTGAAATGACATGCCTTACAGGGCCTTTGATAACCTGATTAAATGCAGGCTGTGCAAGAAAATGACATTCTGCGACAAGAGAAAAGGCAGCTGATATTTTTTTAGTCTAATAATGGAAATGCCAAGCAGTCCCCAGACAGAGCAGCAAGGGTGCACGGATATCACAGGAGGGCCGGGTCACCCCATAATTGCCAAGAACTTTGAGAGATGTCCTGCAGAACACTGAAGGCCATATTTCATGGCCCTAAGCATTGCAGACCTGCACACACAAAGGAAGCCACATCTTCCACAGCAGCCCTTCTTAATTGGGCCCAGTGGAATAGCCACATTTCTTCTCTTTTGTTTGAAGGGGAGAGGGGGAGAAGAATGTTTCATCAGCTGTATACACAGTGGTCCATCACTGGGGTTGCATAATCTGTTTATTACCATTGTTTAAGCAAAGCAAAGCTGAAAGGTAAAAGTACAACTCTGTCCTTTTAATATATGTGGGTTAATCTGGCTATCATATTTCATTAAAAGATACTTCATGCATTGATCTATATGTTAGCATTACTGTAGGACAAAACAGCTTGTCCTTAGCTTTCAGTAACAAATCTAAGCAGGAGCCACACTTTTTATTGCTTACATAGTGTTATGTTAATTCAATTTACATTTGAGGTTAAACTGCCATGCAGTAGGATTGAATGCAGGCCATGGTGTACGTGTCTCCATGATGACTCTTTTGGAAGAACAATAATGCTCTACTTATACAAAGTCATTAAGCCCTATGCTAGGGTTTAATGACTGCCTAATGACTGTTAATGACCCTCGTCAGATGACATGCTTTCTGAAAAGCCCGCTCATTTATAACATGCTTATTTAAAAATTGCTTGAGGAGGTGGATTGCTATGTTTCCAATGGAGTACTTTCACCGACAAATGCCTTTGTTAAATCATAAATCAGACGATGCCGTTCCGAAGCTGGTCTGGTGCTTGCGGGTTCAGCCGTACATCTGTCACTTTCAACTTTTTCTTTTCAAATGTTTCAGAGATGGTAGATGATTGTCTACTGTGATCGTGCCATTTCTGCCACCAGGCAGATTTCTAGTAGCGTGAAATAAATGTGTTCTGTCTTCAAACAGCATTCCAGGAATGGTTTCACATGCTCAGATAATGTGACGTTTATGTAGAGGGTGTGCCCATTCACTGGTTGACTGTAAGGGGCAGAAGTATAAGAGTAAGGAGTAAGGAGTATAAATCGTTCTCGTAATTAGTGTCTTTTCCCCTATCTTCTTATTAATTATTAACATGGTTTAATCACTTAATCAATAAACCTTACTTAAACAGTGCTTGGCTAGAGAATTGCCTGTCAGAGTCCCATTAGAATGCATGTCAAGAAAATAGGTCAAGAATTTCTCAAAGCCTTAGTTATGACTAATCCACATTATGCATTATTTAAAAAAGGTGCTTATTAATTACACTTGATTTTGGTTAATTATACATTATTCACATTACTAGTAACCAATGGAACTATTCTACTGGACATGGAAAGGACAAAGAAAATAATCTTAAAAAACAGTAAACACTCTCAAAATATGACTAATATTTATGTTGTTTGACCTTTATTTAATTATGCAGATCATCTGAGTGCTCATTTTCCATTTGCAGTGACAACCTTCATAAAAATATAAAAATTTTTAATGACAGCTAAATTAAAAATGTTGTTAATTGCACAATTCTTTGATTAATTTAGCATGTACAGTAATCTGTTATGTCAGAATGTGACAGAACACGCACTGACACATAATGTCTGTTGACATAAGATACCATACATTGTTTATAGCAGATGTTATATAATACTGTATGTTGCACCAAATTTTGATGAATAGTTAATTAATTCATTCATTTGATCCCGCACATCATCAGTGCAAAAGGGCATTTGTTTGTAGTAGTGAATCCAAAGAGAAAAGTATCCCTGACTAGCCCTCCAACCAGTGGCTTGGCCCGGAATTCATTTTGGTGGGGAGGGATGTGTGAATCTTTACTTTCCCAGTTTTCCATTGATCATTTTCTGTGTTGATTTTTCAGGTTCTTTGCGATTTTAAGTGCTTCCCCCATTTGTCCCAGGTCAAGCCCAAATATCAACAAATGAAACCATCCAAAACTTAGAATATTGACTTTCACAGCATAAATCATGCTCAGCAAGCAATGGCAATGAAAGCACAATCATGGCACACAAAATGGACTCACCACGCTGACTTTAAAGGCATAGAGAAGATCAAACGGAAGGGCAGCCACGAGGTCAATGATGAACCATGTGGTCATGTAATGGATGCAAATTAATTGAGCATCAAAGATAACTTGTCCTGATTGGCTTACATATGTTGTACGGAAATTGAGAACAATATCTGTGGAACAGACAACAGTTTGCAATATTAGTTTAGCCGAGCACAGGCTGATGACACACAACTCTGAAATCATTTTAGTAATAAGACATTGATGTTCCTAATATTTTTTATGTATAAACATCAGAAAACGCTTAACTCGTTTTTTTTGCACGTATAATCACAATTAGTATAATCAATGTATTGCAGTGACAATGTTTCTATAATTGACATCCTGCAATGACAAACATTAAGTCTCTTTAGAGAAATGCATATTTTTTACATTAATGAACCATGCACATTTTTTCTTTCTCCTTTTTTGATATTTCTGCTATGAAGTACGCCTGTATACTTTAACCCCTACCAATTATGAAAAGAATCTCCACGGCGATGTCGCTGACAGTGGTGCTTCTCGTGAGGTCGTCATCGTCTCCAATGAAGCACACGTTGTACGGGACCGTCACCGCCACGTAAAATGTGGCCAGCAAGATCAGCCAGTCCCAGCCTGCTTTGAAGGTACTGAAGTGGAGCAGGATGAATTTTGATTTCTTTGCATCTGCGACCTTGTACTCTGGAAGCGCCGGCTGATCTCCAAACACATTCTGTCCAAGGACATATAAAACCGTATACCAAAACAATAATATACCATCAATTCAAATCAGTCAAAATGCTGGTTCCCCAATGAATAAATTACATGGTATGTGACCACAATCGTTCCCAAAATTGTGGAATGCTTATTGTTTGGCCATGACATGTTTTACTTTGTGGCAAGACACACATTTGTGAAGTTAAGCCAGGCTTCAGAGGAAACTTTAGCCCATCAAAGTAATATATTGCACTGTTGCAACATTAATGCAATGATGTTCCTTGGCCTTGTCAAGTTATAAATTTCTCATTTCTGTCACAGTATTTTAATAATTGCATGATTTATGTTGCACAACCATATTGCTGTTTTTTTTCAAGCTTGGAGGACAATGACTCATGGGCATACCCAATTTACTTTACTCTTATATAGAATATCTGTCTGAGTTTTATGGTCCACAAGCTACTTTGATAAATGTAGTCATATTTCGATTTGATTGTGCCATTGTGTTCATTTTGCTCATAAATTACTGACAAGCTGCAATACTCTTGAGGATGAATTTGCACGTGCAAGAATGGCATGATCCTACCTTGTTCAGTTTGATTTTGCTCTTGTTCTGTCGACTGTGCAGATGTCCAGAGATCTGATACAAGACAGTCCGGCTCCGATTTCGGGCAGAACTAAGGGGCGGCCCTGTTTTGACCTTGCCTTTGTTTTTCCCTGTGAAGGGAAGCATTTCAACCCACTTGATGACAGACGAGCATTCAAACAGCAATCGCGATCATTAATTACACTGACATGATAACAGTGAGTACAAGACACAGAAAAAACCTTTTTGATGTCCCTCATTAATTTATATCCTCCACTATCACAAACCACCATTTCACTAGATCTCAGTAACATCACACAAGAAATTGAATACACTACAATAAAAAAATCATCTTTACACTGCAGATAAATAAATCAGGACTTGAGTTCAGAAAAGTACAGGAATAAGTCATCTTACAGTAGGGTACCAGTGAAGGCTAAAGCACTTAATTTATTTAGACATCTAAATATATTACATCAGTGTGTGATGCTGTGGGAGGAACACATCTCCTGTGTCTTTCTCCAGTGCGGAGCTCTGACCTTGTAGCCGTCTTTCGGTTAATTATTGATGCAAGGGAAAAGTGGACCGTGGCAGGAGTTGCGGAAGACAGAAATCATCTATAAACCTGCAAGCCGCCAGGGAGCCATCTGAAGCGCTGCGCTTATTTTTAGCTCGTAATGAATTTCCCCTCACTTAATAACTGGCGAGGTCAGCCTCAGGAAAGCGAGTGAGAGAGAGCGCGCAAGGGCCTATCTCTCTCGCAGGAGGGTTTGAGAGCCCAGCTCACCGCAGATGCCAGAGAGCCTGAGACTGCAACCCAGTCCTGTCTGCATAGCCAACTCTGGCAATCAGAATGCAAAGCGGACGCGTGGCAGCCAGAGCCTGGAAGCTATTTTTATCTAGGTTATCTTAAGTGGGGGATTCTGCAGGATTCCCCAGACATGATATAAACCTAGGTGTGCGGAACAACGGTGGTGCCTGAAACGGAGTGCCTATCAACATTTACAAGGTTGAAAGGAACCTAAAGGGTCTGAAAACTGCTGTTTATATCACAGTGTGGTCAAACTTCATTCTTGAAATTTACCTCAGAGGAAATGTGCATCGTTGTACAGTATGTACAAAGCACAGATACACTTTAACGGCTTTAAATGGCTGTTAAAGGCTAATTTATACATCTACACGTAGCTCCACCCAAACAGGCTTGTGGGTTGTATCTTCACTGATGCTATAGTCATCATTAAAAAAATGGACTTGATCTATTTTTATGAAATATTTAACCATTTATGACAAATCACACCTGTTTTTATTTTCCGTTATTGCTTTTGAGTATGGCATACAGCAGGTGGGCATCTGAGTTCTCACCACTTGTTACGAAGGATACAATATTATGTAATGAGCCCCGTACTGACCTTCCCTCTTGCCCTCAGGGATTATCTTGTCCTTTATGTCTGTGACGTCCTTAAAAGATGCCAAGAAGAGGACCACATCTCCTTTTTCATTTTTAATAGGAACTATGTCCAGGAGGCACCAGAATAAATGAGCTGTGAAACATATTAGACAAAGCAATGCTCATATGAAGCGACAAACATCCTATGTGCAATTTAATATCAACAACATTAACAGCACACAGAAATCCTTATGTGAATTGTTATGGTCAAAGGTGAGGGAATCCCTTTTTGCAGGTTTCCCGAGAGTGTCAGTCACAGCTCTTGAGTTTTCTGTGCCATCAGGAACATACCTTTTTTAGCTAAAGCAGGACACTCCTTATTTAATTGCAAAACAGTATTCAAGGATAGTATTTGTATTGGCATATTATGCAATATTCTGAATCCACTATGGTTAGCAAATAGAATAATAACATCAGTGAAGTGATATTACAGGACATTTCCCACTTTGTGTAAGCAGGTTTCAAAACTGTGGCCCCTGTTATATAGGGGCGGGAACAACAACAACAAAAAATACAATCATGCATAATAAGTACTATTTTGAATATTGAGAGTATTGTAGTGCTGTTTCATTTTCTATAGTTGCAGGACATATAAATTTGGACAGACCATTACAATTTATTTTCTGGAAGCAGCCACATAATAATAGGACCATTTTTGATCTATCAAACTTGACTATAAAACTTCTCATATATCAGTTATACACAATAGCTAAATCTGAAAAAGTTTTTAATGTAAGGAAAAGGCATTGCTGGAAACTCAGAAATATAGTTTAAAGCCACCATGGATCCAACTCCAGAGTTCTCAGCTTGATGATTCAAGTGCTTCACCATAGGCTGGGTGTTGATAAAATTACTTCCATCCTTAGTCCTCCAGTTTTATAACCCCATCATTATCTATTTATGTGAGATATTCTTTAGAGTTACAGGAAAGTAATGGTGGCGGAGTTACTGGGGCAGCATTCCTCTCCCCTTTGCCAGTTCTATACAATTGCTTTTGTCGCCAAGGTTATTGATGGCGTTGGCCAGTTAAAATCAATTATATGGAAAATGACGTCTTTGGAACAAGCAAGAGTAGCCCCAGAGAGGATTTCCTCATCGTCAACAAATGCATTTATTTGCACTCCCTTCAATAAGGCATTTATATTCTATAAATACAATTTCCTAAAATCTCTCATAAAATCCCTTCAATGATCTTTTGAGGTAAAAAGGTTGTCATGGTTTTTGACGAGTCCTATAACACGTTGTGTTTACCGAGCCGGAGATTCTTTGCTTTCGTGTGACGTTCGCCCGGTTATACGGGTCGTTTTCTGTTACGCCCCTTTTTCCTAGTTCCATTATTTCCCTCCAGTCGAGAGTGGGAGCTAGGTTATTTGAGTTTTGTCGTTAATATTCCCTCAAATACGGGGTCTCTCCGTCTCAGTGGCTTTCGAGCTTAATGAATCCCCTTGCTGCGATTGGTCCCTCGAACCTCACACGTCACGCCCCCTTACGAAGGTAATCCACAGTTACCTAGAGGTAATCCATAATTGTGGCATGACCTTTGAACAGTAAACTAAATAGTAATATTGTTCTAGAACCAGCATGATATATTTTTTCAAAAACTAAAATATATATAAAAACATGCCTATAAGCAATTATTTTAAATTTCAAATATCTGTGACATATAAATATTAGTAACAATGACGGAGGCTGAACAGTGTTGCAATTTAGTGTTAACCTCAGTATGTAATTACATAATTATTTTATTGTGGTCACCAAATAAAAGGAAAAGCACTGCAGTATACAGCGTTATGGAAACCTGCATTGTAAACAGCACACACGTGTGCATACGCATTGAAATCCAATTTCTTACCACTCTTCTTGTAAAATGTTATCTCTCCCTTGAATTCCTTACGCTCTTCAAGGGCGTTATCGATGTTGAGGATCATCTGCTCGCTGGTGTCCATTCCATACAGGAACTTACACGCACAGCTCTTCTGCATGACCTCACTGCGTGCAAAGCCCGTTAGCTCACAGAAACCGTCGGAGCAGTACACGATCGGGAAGCCCTTGGAGACCTGAGCGTTCGCCAGAATGAAGTTACTGTCTAGAAAACAACCAGAGACACACAATCACCAGGTTACACAGACTCAAGTGTTAATTCAAAATGAACAAATAATTAATGTGAACGCCCTGTGAGATTCAAAGTATTTTCACCCAGTTTTGGCTCTGTACTCCAGAGCACATTCCAGGATTTGAAATGAAGCAATGAATATGACATTAAAGTGCCGACTGTCAGCTTTAATTTGTGGGTATTTAAATCCATGTGAGGTGGACCATGTAGGAACTGCAGCCCATTTGAAACATAGTCCCGCCATTTTGGGGGACCAAACGTAATTGGTCAATTGGCTGCTGGTTTCTTGGCCAGCTGTGTGTCGTTGCATCATTAGTTATAGCACAAGAAATCTAACAAAAGGTCTAGAGTTGGTTCTATGTGTGGAATTTGCATTTGGAGTCTGTTGCTGTTTGTCTCTCAACATGAGGGCCAAATAAGTGCCTGTAAAGCAGGCCATTGTGGGGTGCATTCAAAACTATGACAATATTTGTCATGAAGTCATATCCCTATTGCCTGTACAAACCATTGTTATACAAAATATTGTTTCATATTTAAAGCCAATCAACTATGATCACCTGTAGACACCATTTTGTTTTGCCAATGAATTTCTAATGAACAAAGATGATAAAGGGCTACTAACTGATCATATGTACCCAATTTCAGGCATGTCAGTGCAGCAGCTCATGGAGCCCCCAGGAAACCGTGGTTTATTTCCACTCTCTTTGACCAACCTTGACCCAAGATGCTCTCTCTAGAGTGCCTGGAAAGGGAAGCTACAGTTCATGAGATTAGATTCCTGGAATCTGATTTATTCAGTGATTCCTGGCAAGCACTGTTACAAATGTACAACTATCTTCAAAAAAAGCAAGACAAGTTATTAACGTGCTGAAATCTTAAGGAGTAATGTGGTGAACTGTGCATGTTCTCTAGCTTGAAATTGCTTTATTAAGCCTGATGTAGTTTAAATAGGACATGCTTGATTCTGCATATCATTCACAATACAAAAATGTGTCCAAATGATTAACAGAGCTCAGAAACAACAATACTGTGGCTATTACTTATTACACTGCCTGGCCAAAAAAAAAGTCGCCGTTGCACCCGTCATGCATAGTGCCCACTGTACAAGCCTCTGGTGTCATGGTTTTTAACCCTTTTTCTCTATGCTGTCGTTTTCCTTGGTGGCCACGTGAGGGCACTGCCCTTTTGGTGGATGCTTGCTCCGCCCTGCTTGGATTGCGGAGCTTCTGTTAGCCTCCACACCTGTGCGTGGTCACCTTGAGAGATATATAAGCCTCCCGTTTCCTTCGTTCGGGGCTTCGAGATTAATTGTTGTTTGTTTTTTGTTTTGTACTGTGGTGTATTGTTGGCTGTGAGTGATCCGTGCCATTTGGGCTACTCGCCTATTTTTACGTCTCATTGCTGAGGCAGGGCTTATTTCTTGCTGGCTCTTTAGTTACTTATCTCGTAGAAGTATGGGACCGCGGATCTCTGCTCTATTTCGTCTTTGTGTGCTTTTCTCCGTGTATGGAGTCAGTTAGTAGCTTTGGTACGTTTCATTTGTTCATACTGAGAGGCAGGGCTTGTATTAGTGTTTGAGCTTGCGCTAGTCTATTAGCCGATAATTCCAGTGCAGCTGTCCTTTCGTCTTTTGTGCTTTTCTCCGTGTATGGAGATTTGGGCGATTCTGTTCGGAACTGTAGTTCTGTTCGCCCTTCGGTACATGTCTTCCCATAGGGAGACCGGGCGATGTTGTGGACATGTTTGCGTGTGACTGCGAGCCTCAATATAGCCTTGGAACTTTAATTATCGGTTCCTTCGCCTCGTTACATTTCCCCTTACTGAGAGGCTAGGGCGTGTGTTTTTCTATTTAAGCTTAGTCATTTTGCTAGTAAAGTTATGGGACTGCGGTGCTCCGTCGGCTTGCCTGTAAAATGTTTCTCCCTCCTGGGAGATCGGGCGTTTACCCCTTTATGTTCTGCATGTGACTGCGAGCTTATGGAAGTAGCCACGGAACGTTATCTCTGTTCCTTCGCCTTCTCGTTACATTCCTCTTTACCAAGAGGCAGGGCGTTTATTCTCTACACTCGTGTTAGTCAGATAGCCGGTAATTCTGGTGCAGCTGTCCTTTCGTCCCTGTGTGCTTTTCTCCGTATGTGGAGTTTTGGGCGATTGTGTTCGGAGCTGTGCTCTGTTCGCCTTTCGGTGCATGTCTTCCTGTGAGGAGGATTGGGCGATGTTGTGGACATGTTTGCGTTTGACTACGAGTCCCTGAGAGTAGCCTTGGAACGTTAGATCCCCGTTCCTTTCGCCTTCTGGCATACTAATTCGCATTAGTTTTCAGTGTTTGTTGGTTGTGTGTTTTATTTGTGCCATTATGCTACTCACCTGTTCTTATGCGTCTCGTTGCTGAGACAGGGCGTTTGTTATTTCCTGTTATTTTCCATTTTCGCCTTTGAATAGTTTTCTTGTTGTGAAACCTGGCGTTTGTGCTTCTACTCATTGGTGTGTAACAGTGAGCCGGTCTGTAGCTGTGGTGTGTGTGTGTTCCTTGTCTTGTCTCCTCCCTTAACTGCGGGGTTTCCCGCCTTAGTGGCCCTAGGGCTTAAAGAATCCCTTTGCTGCGTTTGGCTCCTCCTACCTCACACGTCACGCCCCATTACATCTGGAGGCAGTGTTATGATCTGGGGTTGCTTCAATTGGTCAGGTCTAGGATCAGCAACGTTATGCAGCAATACAATTAAGTCAGCTGAGTACCTGAATGTACTGAATGACCAGGTTATCCCATCAATGGGCATATTCCAGGATGACAATGCCAAGATTCATTGGGCTCAAATTGTGAAAGAGTGGTTCAGGGAGCATGAGGAATCATTTTCACACATGAATTGGCCACCAGAGTCCTGAGCTTAACCCCATTGAAAGTCTTTGGGATGTGCTGGAGAAAACTTTACGGAGTGGTTCGACTCTCCCGTCGTCAATACAAGATCTCAACCAAAAATGAATGCAACTCTGGACGGAAATAAATGTTGTGACAAGGTTGCATAAGGTTGTCAAAACAATGCCATGACAAATGCGCGCCATAATCAAAGCTAAAGACGGTCCAACAAAATATTGGAGTGTGCAACTTTTTTTTTGGCCAGGCAGTGTATATACAGAAATATGCCTCATGTGAAGCATACTTTAAAAAATTGATTTCCTTAATGTTGAAAGTCTCCCCATAAGTAAGCAACTTCAATGTTTTTAATTTACCAGCAATTATGTCCATTTTTTTTTACTTTAACTGCTAGTTAAAGTAAACTGCATGTGGTTTGCCACATTTAAATATAAGAACCACAGAATTTACACAAACCCATTATTCACTCTTCTCTGTCCTATTCTGATGTCCTATATACAGATCCTTTCCAAAAAATTTGAATATCATGGAAAAGTTGTTTGTTTTCCATAATTCCATTCAAAAAGTGAAATATTTCTAGCCTTTATTTGTTTCATTTTTCATAATTTTGGCTTACAGCTCCAGAAAACCCCCAAAACAGTATTTCAAGAAATTAGAATAGTGTGTCGAAAATCAGCATTTACTTCAGTTATTTCAGAGAATGAATGTTTTAGACTGAGTGTCACACTCTGTACGTGGTGGTTTTTGAAGCACTGACTCCAGCCTCAGTCCACTCCCTCTGCATCTCCGCCAAATTTTGGAATCGTCTTTGCTTGACAATCCGCTGAAGTCATCTCTTTTGCTTGTGCACCTTCTCCTGCCACATTTTTCCCTTCCACTAAACTTTCTATTGATATGCTTGGACATTGCACTCTGTGAACAGCCAGCCTCCTTAGCGATGACCTTTTGTGGCTTACCCATCTTCTGGAGGGTGTCAATGATGATCTTCTGGCCAATTGTCAAGTCTGCAGTCTTCCCCATACTGAACCAAACTGAGATAAACTTTGCAGGTGTTTTGAGTAAATTAGATGATAGTGTGACACTCAGTCTAAAACATTCATTCTCTGAAATAACTGAAGTAAATGCTGATTTTCTACACACTATTCAAATTTCTTGAAATACTGTTTTGGGGGTTTTCTGGAGCTGTAAGCCAAAATTATGAAAAATGAAACAAATAAAGGCTAGAAATATTTAACTTTGTGTGTAATGAATCTATAATCTATGAAAGTTTCACTTTTTGAATGGAATTATGGAAAAAAAAAAACTTTTCCATGATATTCTAATTTTTTGGAAAGGATCTGGACATGAATAAGATTCATGCATGTTTCCTTCACATCCACTTCAGGACTGCTGGACTTCTCTTTTGACCTGCCAATGAACTCTTGAAAGACACGGTGGCACTGGCATAACATTTGCTGGACACATCTGAATTTATTGACATTTATTTATGACGTACAAAAACACACTAAACAATAAATATATGATTCACTTCAATTCCAATTGTAAGTAGTGATGGCAATACCTCAACTGGAGCTGACTCCCACACTGCAAAAAAAAAAAAACTTAAGCATTTTAATCTTATATTTCCACTTTAGAATCTTATTTCTGTTACTTTTTTTTGCTAAATAAGACAAACTATCTGCCAATGGGGTGAGATAGTTTTACTCATTTCAAGATTTGCCAATGGGGTAAGATAATTTCACTTAACTTAAAACAAGCTAATATTTTACACTTTTGAGAAAACTCAAAACAGACATTTTCTGCAGTGCACACTGTTACTATCCGCAGTGACAACAGAGCTGGCTACTGTTTTCCAGGGCACTGGATTTATATGCATGCAAACTACGCCCAATAATGATGAAATAATTGCTTCAGTTCTTTGTTCTTAGGTGCAGTGTGAAAAGCAATACACCAGTGGCTTGGACTGATGTGTATTCCTCAGAGTTGTCACAAACCAGAATAAATGAAAAAGCATCTTAGGTTTCTGCTGGAAAGTGTGTTAGTAAGCCAAAGAAATTATGTCTGCCCAAGTGCAGTAACAGAGGCCTGACACTTTTTAATGTGCATATCACATTAATAACCTAAATTGTTTAAACATTATTTTAAAAATACCTGTGCAATAACTATTTTTTTCATTTTACTTTAACAGTGTATATTAAGCCATAAGAAAAAGATATCAACTTAATATATCACAAATTCACAAATGAAAGATTTTTGGTGTAAAGTACATTTAAACAATAATTCATGGACCATACTCTTTTACCATTTATTACATAAACAACATACAAACGCGGATGTTTCGGCCTCAGCCTTCACCAGCGCATCGAGACAATGGGATCACATCCAATTTAATATATTCTACAATTAGTGGCTGTAACCTCACAAGTACAAAGAATTACCATGTCATCAACCAATCAGATTGTTCGCCTCATTAAATCATCAAAAGCAATCCTCAAACACACTTCAGGACTAATACTAAGACTAATAATAGGGTGCCCATGACCCTATGGTGCTTGGCCCCCTAATATTAATAATAATTATATTCTAAATCAACATGTAAACATTCATACTTATGCTGAGTTGTCAGCCTGAATGTTCCCTGTCATTTTGTAATAATAGACTGAATGAAAAAAAAGTAGCACGGACTGAATCACAATATTTTGGTAACCCTCTGGAGGAAGACTCCATATAGTGATAGGACATTAAAATGTCATACTCATATAGTGCCAAAAGCTATATTTTTGATTGATATTCCCACTGCCCCAAAGCTCTGGTACTGGATGGAATCTGAAAAAGTCTGAGGTCCTGTCAAGAAGGCTTGAGTGGTCTCCTTCGGGGTAGTCTGTGAATTCCCATTTATGGGTGTTGGACAGTGAGCCAAGGAGAAGTGCCCAAGGGACATTTCTCCAGAAAAAGAGAGAAGATGCGCCATACGACCTGTTCACCTCTCATACTGGACAGTCTGTCACTCAAATGGAGAAAAACTAGAATCTTAAATCCTTAAAAACATAAATCCGTTGATCTAATTATTGAAACATGAAAGCTTTCTTCGTGGAATGTCTTTGAACAATGAAAAGTAGCAATGAAGCCTGAGCCTACTGGTAAAATATCGACCTAAATCATTTCTGTTACCTTACCTTCTACATTTGTGCCTGAGCCTGTCTGGTAATTACGTGACTCGTTGCACGCCGAAGCGGGAGGAGAAGCACTGTTGGGGGTGTGGTTCCGTGCAGATCCAGCAGCGCACTGCAATTCTAGAGCTGTGCATTGCAATTTTGGAATCAGCTTTGTCTGCAATTCACGACTGCGCTGCTCGCCTGCTCAGACTAGGTCTATGGTGCAAGTTGCAGCCCAGCGTATGACGAGTTGCTAATTTCGGGGCTAAATATATATATATATTTAGCGACATCAATGCAAAATAGATAACCGTGTCTTCCACTGCAGTGATAGACCATGGAAATTGGCAGTATGCTGGGTCGCAAAGCGCACGACTATTAAAGGGAATGAAAAGAGGTCATTTGATTGGCTATGAATGAAACCAGCTGCCACGCACCCAATGATAAATATTCAGCCTAATCCAGCCCATTGTTCACCTGCGCTGCTTGCTATAAGATGTGCGTCGTCGCCTCTTGTCGTGAAAATAACCATTGATGGTTGCACCATTGACTGCGCCAATGCACCGTTCGCCGGAAAATAGAACCCTCTGTCTCTCTGCAGCTGCTATTTCAACTCGCTTTTGCTGCAAAAGACCTTCTGTACTACCCACCCTACATGCTAATCATACACTGTTCAGTTATCAAGTCAAATGTACGTGCAATTACTGAGTATACGTAAATATTAATACTACATTAAGAATGATAATTTAGACTTAAAATGACAATGGCATTTATGGCGTAGGCATATTTCGAAATGAGACGATGTTGATAAGTCATGCAGCGCTGGGAGCTCACAAGCCTAACTGAGGCACAGAAGAGCGTGTCCCACCACAGTACAGAAGCAATCACAGAACCTTATTTGGAGCTGGTCTCTGTAATTCTCCTGCGCTATGAAGTCTAATTGCGCCCACTGGCAATATTTCCATGAGACTAATGGTGGAATTTTCCTCTGCCACTTCAGATGGTAGATGAAGTCATTTGCAAAAAATGGCTTTTCATTAAATACCTTTGTATATAATATATTGACACATGGTGTGTGTGTGTGTGTGTGTGTGTGTGTGTGTGTGTGTGTGTGTGTGTGTGTGTGTGTGTGTGTGTGTGTGTGTGTGTGTGTACATACAACAGGCTGTGCAAATATCTTACATTGGGGAGGCACTGTTGGAGGTGTGTCAGTGCAGATCAAACAGCGTACTGCAATTTTGGTGCAGCAAATTGCAATTTTGTGGTCAGCTTAGTCTGCGATTCATGCCTACTCCGCCCACCTGTTCAGACCCGGAGCCTTATTTATAAATGGTGCGTACACACAAAACAAATGTGCACGCTATTTTTCCTGCAGATTTGGGATTTATAAAAAACCTACTTGACGTCAAAACATGCAGACTGTCCGGTGACTCTGATGGCAAAGTAATTAAATACAGATAAATGTCCTACAGAGCCGTTTTACTCAATTCCTTTCACTTCATATGAAAGTAAACAGCCTTCGATTAATTACATCCATTGTCAAAGGAAAATTCAGGCCAAAGTATTTTCTGTCTTTTGGTGTTGGTCTGAAAGTCAAGATTTAAGCATCTAGACTGTCCGACAAACAATAATACCGCCGGTGACACCTCCAAGTGTTACATTCAAAGTTTCAGCTTATGCCATCTGAGAGGTGTTATAGAGTCCAACTGTACCTGTAACTCTTTTATCCCAGAATACATTCGAATGCTGAATGTGAGGTCAAACAATTTCAATTTGATAGCTAGGGGTTTAATCGGGGAGATATTATCGTGAATGTAATAGCTTAAGTTTGGTGTGGATCTATCTGTCTTTCATGTTTGTAACTATGTGAAACTGCTGCATTAAGATGCAAGATACATTTCTTGTAATCAGACAATATAGCCTATATTATCGTATCGTGTCGCATTTTGAATAATGTCTCATCACAGGTTGATAAGAGTTGTAACTCAATTAATAGCAACAATTATTAATTCCTGGCTATAGTGTTGTGACCTTATGAAATTTGCATCCACTTTAATATAATGACCTCATTTTTGATTTCTGTGGTTCTGTTGGTACTGCATTTTGTTCTTTTCTTACACTTGTCTGTAATGAGAATGACAATAAACGCAGTTGTGCAGTTGCGTGCTCTTCTACCCAACCACTCACCTATGTGAATCGAAAGGGGGTCCACTCCATTAACATCCAGGTAACCTGTGATGCAAATTACCTGGTGACAAAGGAGGAAAGTATTGAGATGGTCAGATCCTACCCCTGTTATGCCTGCGGTATCAACTATGGGCATGTGTACAGCACTCACGCAAGGTAGGCATAAACTTGGCGCATACATTCACTCTCATGGGGCCTCATTCATGAAACGTGAGCAGAACGAATTTGCACGTAAATCGCTCGTATTAGCAATTGTGTCTGTATTTTGGAATTCATAAATGTTTTCACATCTAAGATTTGTTCACACGTACGAACAAACTTTACACCTGCTCAGGACCACACATACCCATACGCAAATTCTAAATGCCACTAGATGTAGCTTCTCAATATCAATTTGAACGTGAATTTATTTTTACTTTCTGTTAAATTCACATGACAAAATGTAGCCTCTGAAATGCACAATGCAAACATAGCTAATAAATTACATTTGTAAAAAGCAAACACTTTAGATGATGCCTATTAATCAATTGTAGGCTAAGGACTTGTTTAATTAGAATCATAACGTAATGAGTGCTCCCACGTTAAATATGCTAGGCTATATTTAAAACACACATTTGGTCAATGAACAAAATTTTCATTACATGTTTGAAGTATTTGTAAGTTATTAGGTCGCAAAATGCACAGCTCTTAAAGGGAATGAAAAGAGGACATTTCATTGGCTATGATGAAATGAAATCCAGCTGCAACACAACCAATGATAAATATTCAGCCTAATCCAGCCCATTTTCCACCTGCGCTGCTTGCTGTGAGATGTGCGTCGTCGCCTCTTGCCATGAAAATAGCAAAATTCAGTAGCCACACACAGTGCCCCATGCGTTGCACCATTGACTGCGCCAATGCGCCGGTAGCCGGTTGTGTTACTTTACAATCAAGTTATGATTTAGCCTACGTTTATGACTGTAGTCCCGACTATGCTGTTGGCTGAACACGTCACGTGCAATGAAGAAGGCTGAATATATCTAATACATTTAGTGTAGGTCTACATAAATTATCACATAGCCTACTATTTGAAAGATATTAACTATTTTTGCAAATGCCTACTCCACATAAAATTGTCACCGTTGTTGTCAGGGGTGTAGGCTAGTGCTATAACAGCGCACCAGAGCGCCGCTCCAGGACTTATTTTTAAAATGATAAACATATTGTCAATGCAGCAAGTAAATTGAATCCATCCAATATTTGTACTTTGTTTCAGTTAGGCAATCTCAATGTAGCATTCTATGTTGCTCTTGTTTTAATAATGTGTATTTAAAATAAAACTTTTCCTCCGACTTTAATTATTGTGAACTGTTTATGGGTGCATCAACGATGGGATCTAAAACGGGATGACGTCTATTGGCATTTTAGCCACTTTTAACAACATCCAGTGGTTAGTGCTATTATTTTTTAGCAATTAGTCTACAATATGAGATGGGCTGCGCTTCAGGTGCCCGGGATTTGGATTTAATACAATGTAGCCTATTGCTTCGGCGCTCAAGCGCAACACAGAATGCTCCGGGACTAGTCATTCACATGCATACAATGCAGAAACTCGAATGGACGGTAATGCACAGAAGGCAGAAGAGCTTATTTTCTACCAATTACATTTTATTTAAAGGAAATAAAAAATGTTAAAAACATAGTCAGAAAATTACTTGTGGATTACAATTTTTAAACAATTCATTAAAAAAAATTTTTAAATGGCTGTTTGCGCTCATTTTTAAATGCCCCAAAAATCACCTTTATGTTGGCAAAGGCATCGGCAATAAACGACTCGTCGGTTGTCGATACACGATGTCATCGTAGATCGGCACAGCGCTACCCTGCACTTTTCCCCTCTGGTCACAAAAATAATGAAATTCAATAGCCACGCCCAGTGCCCCTTGCACTCCGCCATGACTACGACCATGCATCGTTCGCCGGAAAATACAGCCCTATAAATGCTGGGAATGACAAGTCTTTTTGTTGTTGTGGACGCCTTCAATTCTGGGTTTTTTCAGAAGATAAGAAAGACCACTAAAGCAGAGGCAGATGAAAAGCAGCAGCAATACTTCCATCACAGTAATGTCTGGGGTATGTCTGTGGCTAAGCTTTGAAGTCTTGCTTTTACAGATTGCTGGCAGAGTGGTGTGGTTGCTCTCTAGGCTGACACATTCTGATGAAAGGTCAGAATTATTAAGACTTCCCTCTGGTCCTATTTTGCAGACATGTCTGATAGTTTCATTACTACGGTGGCCGATACACACAAAATGCAACATTTTCACAGCGTGACTGCAAATTGTAAAACACATTAATAAATAAGAAAACACAAATACAAATACGAAAAACACAACGACATTACAGAAACTTGCTGCATTTGACAGAAACACAGCGACATTACGGAAATGTGCTACATAGGATGAAAACACAGAAACGCGCTGCAATAAGAAAACATTGCAAAATTAACAGAAATGCGGTGCGTTTCTAAAAACGACAATGGAAGTGTTTCCCTACGACTGAAACACACAGGTGACACTAGAGCTGGACGATATGGTAAAAAAGTGTATCGCGATAATATTTTTTATATTGCTCGATATCGATAATTATCACGATATACACTTAATGCTCCAATTAAACTTTGAAGAGTACTACGCTTATGACTGAACCCTGAAGAAACCAGAAGGTTGATTATGGTTTAAAAAATTATTTATTATTTTTAGAAACAACGGATTGACATAAGCATTCAACAGAACCAAAATGTCTTTACATCCAGTAATAAAATGCCTCAACAAGGCAAAAAATGGAAATAATGCATAAATTCTCTTATATATAGGCCATAAGCACAGATGTATCTGCCTTAAAAGGGTTAGTTTGGAATTTTGGACATAATGTCTCAATTACGACTTACCCATGATGTAGTTGATTGATGGAAACCATTTTCAGATAATTCCATGCTGTCCCTTCTTTTGGACATACACACATTGCTAATGCTAGCGCAACTCATAGGAAAGTAGTAGCATCCACTACCAAACGCACTTAAACACTCCAAGGTGCACCCAAGGCAAATAAAATACGACGACAGTCTATCGGGGTTATTTTCAGTGATTATACCATCATTTTTCAAGTCAAACTATCGTTGAATCCTTTACTTTGTGCTCACCTAAATTCTCCGTGGAAGTACGGCGTTAGTTTAGTAGCTAGGTAACGTAAAGTAGCCTATAGCTCTGCCGGCCAAAAACAATATCACGCGTGTGAAAGAATCAGACTCGTAGTATTGTTAACTAACGTTCAGGTAAGATGGTATTTCGGTGTGTATTTCAAGGTTGTTCAAATCATGCAAAAAGAAAAAATGGGCACCACAAAGTTTTCACCGATTTCCAGTGGAAGATCAACAAAGAAAACAGCTGTGGCTTCTTGCTGCTTGCATGGATGTCACCAATTGAGACTCTAAAAAAGTTTGTAGTGAACATTTCACGGAGGATGACTATGTGAAAATCAAAAAAGGACGGGCGGGACACCCTCTACTGAAGGAGACTGCTGTGCCATCACCTGGTTTTCTTCATGCACCGAAAACAACTGATGAGCAGGTAACTAATAAATGATTGCATGCGTGATCTATCTATTCAGCTAGCTAGCTAGTTGCCACGATTGGGAAGTCATGGAAGTGGTCAAACTTTTCCTGCAAATTGGTAGCCAGTGTTATTCTGTAGCATGTTTGTGTTTAGCTGACTTGTTGTCTACCGAATATGTAACTTTACGGCAAAACGGATTGTGTCGGCAACTGTGGAGTACAGCAGATAGCCTACAGGCAGATACCCTGGCTAATCTACAGCTAGCTCCGCCACCGTACTTCCACTGAGAATTTAGGTGAGTACAAAGTAAAGGATTCAACGATAGTTTGACTTGAAAAATGATGGTATAATCACTGAAAATAACCCCGATAGACTGTCGTCGTATTTTATTTGCTTTGGGTGCACCTTGGAGTGTTTAAATGTGTTTGGTAGTGGATGCTACTACTTTCCTACGAGTTGCGCTAGCATTAGCAATGTGTGTATGTCCAAAAGAAGGGACAGCATGGAATTATCTGAAAATGGTTTCCATCAATCAACTACATCATGGGTAAGTCGTAATTGAGACATTATGTCCAAAATTCCAAACTAACCCTTTAATTTTCCCTTCTGATTATTTCACATATAATGAAATAAGCATTAGGACCCAACAGACGCCTGCTCGTGAGTAAGGCCGGCAGTGTAGTATAATGGTTAAGGAACTGGCCTTGTAACCGAAAGGTTGCAGGTTCGATTCCCAGATAGGACACTGCCGTTGTACCCTTGAGCAAGGTACTTAACCTGAATTGCTTCAGTATATATCCAGCTGTATAAATGGATAATATGTAAAACATGATAAAAAAAAAGTTGTGTAAGTCGCTCTGGATAAGAGCGTCTGCTAAATGCCTATAATGTATGTATGTATAATGTAAGTCAACTTATACAACAAGGATTCCCAATAGAGTACTGAAGTGACTACGTCACGCTGGTTTCGGAAGTAAATTCCCCATTCATTTAGAGCGTAGACATTAACTAAAGTTTACTTTTAAACCATTTCTACTGATTATGTCTTACCGTCAGTTTTCCGGATTGTTAAATATGACGCCCGTTCGCAAACTATATTGTTTTTCTGGAGCAGTTTTGAGTATATTTTACGTTTTAGTATTTATTTTGTGAACATACCAGCGCTGGCACTGTTTAAAAACTCCACGTCCCATAATTCCCTCCGAACGTGCAGCCTTGTCTCCAGACGTTGTCATATAACGTTAGCCAGCAGTAGCACACAGCTCCATTTTTAAACACTTTTTTCTAACGTTAGCTATCTAGCTTGAAGGACTAAAAGCTAGAATTGCTTTATGTGGTTAACCGTAGTGCAGTTTCTGACCTTGTCGGACGGACTTCTCTACTTAGCAAGCTAACGTTAGCTCGTCTTCAGCGGCAGTAGCCTACTCCCATCTGCCACAGTCAGACAGACAAGATGATGATATCTTATTGGTCGAGAACCACCCGTGCGTTGCAGTACTGGATATGTAGTCCGTTAAAGTGGACTACAAGTTGAACTGCATTCATTAATGCATTACCTTAAAAAATAAAAATTGGAACACGCGATATATGGAATATATCCTTGTACGACACAGGCTAATCCAGGAACGTTTCGGCTCATTCTATAAATCAGATTTCAAGAAATAGTCGATAGTCCCCGAAGCCCATTCTATCTTCCATAGGGAATTTACTTCCGAAACCAGACTCCACTCACGACTGACGTACTCCCTTGAGTACTCTATAGGCGGCACATGGCCACATCAGGCCCGTGAGGCATTTTAATTTGGCCCGGTGTCACACCAAAAAAGGGCCCCCTCTCCTCGGCTCAGATATGCATCATATGCGTCACGTTTTAGGTATACGTTTGCTCCGCCAGTCTAAAAACAGGCAGCTGCAATGTGAACGCCGAAATACATTTTTTTAATTATTGTGTCGTTTGGAAAGGGTATTAACATTTGTTCAGGACCAATCAGAGGGACAGGTTGAGTCCTGGGGTCACTGCCAAAGATAGATTCTATAGGGTTCTCACTGCCCTCACTCGGAGGGGCAGGACCAGAAGGGGGAGACAACAATCATTGGTCTAAAATGCGCCCTGGCGTCTTGGGACCTTTATACAGTCTATGCTTGGGACAGGGAGACACGCTGTATTTTTGATTGGAAGTCGATGGAGAACATCCCTTAGTAGCCTACCATGAACAAGCTGTTGTTTTGTGGACGCAGTTTGTAACATAATAAATTGACTGCCTTGTCGCTCATCTTCAACATGTTTGTCATCACATATTCATTTTGGATGGGTCTACTACGAATAAAGAATACTGTTTTGTGAGATAAGAGACAGCAGGGGATGTTGCAACTACACTACAGGCCCAGCGTCTCGGAGCAAACAGCCAAACTGTTTAAGTATCTGAAATCAATTGCTCCATACCTGTATAACAATATAAATTTCTATATAATTTATTAATATAAATAATATATTAATATATTCATTCCACCCCCTCCCGTACGAAGTCGCTCCCCCTGCCATGAACGTTACCATTGCTTATCAATGGTGGGTTAGCTAGCTAGCAAACTAACGATAGCTCACGGCAAGTCGTTTTAACATTTAGCTAGCAAGCTAACAATAGCTACCGTGATTGCCTAGCTAACGTCACTAGCCAGCTTCTCCAACTAGCTAGGTCCTAAGAGCAGCTAACGTTAGTTTAACTTGAACAGACGGCAGCTAGCCATAGACTGTATCTGCTGGTAGGCCAGGCCTATTCAAATTTTTAATAAGAGGACCGGTTCGGGTGGGTATTATGAACAATAGCCTAACGTTATAGGCCTATACACGGTCTATGGAACAAGTGAAACCTAACCGGACATTTCTACGCCTAGATAATTTTTTTTTGGTCCCAAAAATTATGAAAATGTGTGGGGAATGGAGCCAACGTGTTAGCATGTACTGACTCAATACGGGGATGTATAAAATAAAACCAATAATTTATCGGAAAAGAAAAGAATACGGAGTCCGCGTTTGTAGGCTAAATGTTTGCAATGTTTGTGATTAGGTTAAAGGATGCAGAGGAAAGTTAATGCCAGCTACGATGTAATGTAGGCTACCATGCTTTAACTAGCGTGTGAACACACTAACCTACAATGCCGACTTTATCTGGAACAGTTTTCAGAACAGGGTTTCATGCTGCGGAAAACTGTGACAGCTCTGTTACAGTCAAGTCAATTAGCAGTTAGCCAAAAAGACGGTGGTGGTTTGTTCACTTAAGACTATGGGGACAGCTTGCTACCTTTCTAGCGGCGCTAGGGACATTTATAATAAAAGTAGTCTTGTCAAATAACATCTGTATCTGTGATTGAATGACTGTCAATATAGTTCATGGCAATAGCGTTACCCTATGTTTGTCCGTATGTGGTGATGCAAGCTTGGCTACCGAGCTCAGCTGGTATATCTAGCTAATCAAATTAGCTGATGTTAGCCGAATATAAATTGAAGATAACTGAATGAACGTTAATTATGTGACGAATACCACAGCATTCAATGTGAATAAATGACACAGTAAAATCGAGGATGAAAATTAAATGTTATATTATAAAACATTAGCAACTTAAGGAAATTTACCGCAAGTTTGTTTTTCAAAATGGTGGGTTTGGTCAGGTCATGGGCTTCTCCACCCCGAACTGTCAATCGAAGGGTGCGTCCCAATACTCGAAAAATGCACCCTCCCTTCCTCCACTACCACCTCCTCTACTCCGTGCCCCGGAAACAGATCTTCGTGTTTTAATCTAATGTCGCTGATTACATTTTAATTACATATTAATGGTTACATATTAATTAATGTCTTGACGCAAACCGCAATGTCAGGTACATTGTACACTGTACATGCAAATACTTGTACTCGAAATGTTCCGACAGTTTTGCATACTTCCGGGTAGGAGAGGAGTGGTAGTGGGGGAGTGGAGGAAGGGAGGTGGGGAGTGAAGAATATTTGGGCGCACCCATACTGTGCCTGGACCATATCCGGTTGACCCTGCTCCCGACAACATCACTTCGGCTCCACGGAGCAGACGCAGTTTGTACAAACGGGAGGCGAAAAAGTCTCCCGGAGACTCAATTCGGTTTTTACGAGGCCGTGGGAAGGCACTGGGTGACATCACAGTGACTTTGTCCATATTTGTATACAGTCTATGGGACGCACCCACAGTCTGGATCAGAACTGTGGTTGGATCTACAATTGTGAGAGTGAGTAAACAGGATTTAGCTGGGTGACTTCTTTTATTTGAAAAATTGCCCAAGTATGTTTGATTAAGAAAGTACGCTGTATCTGCACGTTTCTTAACATTAGCAGCGTTAACCTTTAGACCAGGGGTGTCCAATCTTACCCGAAAAGGGCCGGTGTGGGTGCAGGTTTTTGTTCTAGCCCAGCACTACAACACCTGATTATACTTATCAAGGTCTGATTGAAGAGCATGATTAGTTAATTAGTTGAATCAGGTGTTGTAGTGCTGGGCTAAAACAAAAACCTGCACCCACACCGGCCCTTTCCGGATAAGATTGGACACCCCTGCTTTAGACCATTCATTAGTCTGCTAAATGAATTGCCAACATGATCTACAGACCCAAAGCTATACAGCCAGAAAGTAATCATTGTTACAGAAGTAGCCGAATGTTAAACATACTTGGGAAAATAAATAACAATAATTACAAATAAAATAACTCACCTAACTTAGCTAAATCCGGTGTTGTGCCCTTTTTTCACAACCCCCTCCAAATTTCACTCTATATTATGATGGACGTTGCGAGACGCGATCTCTGCCTGTCCTTCAGTGGCAGATTAGCTGAGTTCACATTCATGAATGTGTTTTGTTTTTCGTATGTGTTTTTGTGTTTTCTTATTTATGAATGTGTTTTCCAATTTGCAGTCATGCTGTGATAATGTTGCGCTGCTTTGTATGTCTCGGCCACCGTAGTTTTGAACAAAAAAACAAAAAGTACATATAGAGCTCCGTAGTCCCACCCTGTGGTCCCGCCCCCTCCTATCCCTGGCTGGTCCCGGAAGACTGCCGGAAGCCATTACCTGCCTGCCCTCTTCGGGATCTTTCAGGCACTCTTATTATTATGGCATTGTACCCAGCTAACAAAATAAGGTCTCCGGGACGTCCCCTGAACGTCTCAAAATGTCATCAGGACGTCGCCTTGACGTCTTTTTGTAGGGTTTTCTAAACGTTACATGGACATCACAGAGAATGTTCCCTGGACGTTCTAGTAACGTCCCCCAGACATTCATTACATGACGCTACATTGTAACAAGTAACAGACGTTGCAGGAACATCCCTATCCCTGAATGTCCCATCAATGTTATGAGCACAACGTCATATCATAACCGCATAGGGACGTTGCTTGAACGCCCCCCGAAAAAATCAAATTAAATGTCATATTGTAACCAAACAGTGACCTTCCTAGGAATTTTATAACGTCCTAGTAATGTTTTTAGGACATCCCTAGGAAACGTCACATCATAACTTTGAGGGGACTAGAAGGGGACATCCCTGGGACGTCCACTGTTTGCTGGGTATGGACCAAACTTTGATATATATGTGATTCAAAGTCCATTACATATTCACCACCGGGTTTAAATCAAATTTGAATCTTATAATTAACGGAGTTTGAGAAACATAACTACACTACCCAGAATCCCCGGTCGTACGTCGCCGGCTCCCGCTTTTGCTAGCTAACACAGTAGCTACCGGGCGGCCGCTCTGCTAGTGAAAATGGCTAACACTCGGTTTGCTATTGTAACTTATTATGTAAGCTACCGGGCAAAGAAGTAGCTACCGGTCACTCTGCTAGTGAAAATGGCTATAAATTTGTCTTACTATGGAAGTGAAACTAACAGTATCACCAAGGGCGAGAATCACTATCAGTCTGGTCATGTCGAAAGTGTCAGCTTTATGGCTTTCGCTTCAGCAATTACTGTGGTGGTGAGCAAGTGAGTAGACCAGATGTTGTAGTCGTTTTGGCTGTTTTTTTGAAAACGTGTTGTTTATTTGTTGGACATAATTTCAAATTACCAATTTTATAAATTATTTTAAAATGTGACAACCCCTTTCTTGGGTGTTTTGAATGTGTAGCTGCCTGAATATAGAAAAAAAACCATTGACTGTATTTTTTCCGAAAAGTGGCGCCAGACGTTCGTCACCAAAGTGGGCGGGACTACGGAGCTCTATGCTTTAGTTTGATAAACAAACCTGGGCTGTGTCCGAATCAGAGCCCTGTCTTCTGCGCCCTGTCTCCTGCGTACAGTGCACTGGCAGAAGTGTGCTGTTTAATGTGCACTGTTTAGCAGTCCGCGAAAAATATCCGCCATACTATTTTCCAACGGCAATGTGGAAGTGTCGTAAGCAGGTCATAAGACCTCCCACCAGTGTTGCCATGTCCGCGATTTTACAGCTAAACTGGGATACTTTCAAAGTGCAGTCACGGGTAAAAATGAAAAGTCACAAAGCACGCACTTATTTTAAAAAGTAAAAACATCATGATTTTTATTTAAAATACGTTGGCTTCGGTTAAAAATAACCTATAATTTGGGCTAGTTTTGAGTCATCATTTGGCTGGAAAGTCTTACAAGATCTGGCAACCCTGCGCCCCACTCTTGCGCTGCCATGTCACGTGTTGTTTTTGTTGTATTTGAAGGAAAACGTCAGCAAAGCTGCACCAAATTTTTTTTAAATGAAGCTTCACGTCATATTCATGTGACCAAAATGTTTGTGTACTTCTTGAAAAGTGTGCTCCCGAATGTACTCAGTGAAACCCCGGAAGTAAGTGTGTCATCCGTGTGTTTGAAGTATACTGCAATTTGAAAAGTTTTCGCGTACTCTACGACTTTCTCACCCTATCTACTCACCAAGGCTAAGCAACAGTGTGGAAGAGTGCTGATTCGGACACGGCCATAGTGTGGTTTTATAGAGGGGGCCTTTAAACAAAAGAACAATGAAACAACTGAGAAGGCTTCATACATCATAGCTATTTGACAGAACTGCAAGTCAAGAACCTGTGAATTATGTGACTGGAATCCATTTAAGAAACACATTTTCATTCAGCGAACCACTGAAAAACATTGTTAAAGGTTTTCTAATACTATTTTAGAATAATTCCCTTATCTCCCTTGGGTTTTCTTCCATGACTTTGCAATGAAAAACTAGAAAAAGCACATACTGGGAGACAGGCATTCGGATAGGCAAAGCTGGTTCCTCTATAATCAATGGCAGGATATAAATGAGTGTTTCTTTATGGCCAGTCTACAGGGGGTTCATTAAACTGAGATAAAGAAGTACCTCTCTGAAGGAATCCCCCCACCACTGATTTTCTGCTCATGCATATATTTCCTACAATTGTTCTTGATAGTTTTAGCGATTTACTTCCCCATCTTCTGCACCATGGTACGTTCCACAGCATCTTTAATAGGAAAAATACTGAATAATATTGAACATGCACAAATGTTGTATGTTCTTTGACTTTGATTCAATTTAATTATCTATCATAGCTTTTCTCCATTCACTATCACAGAGACCCAGGGGAAAGCATGTTTTGTGAAACATCTAGAGCTTTTAGATGAATTATGACTAAAATAAACTAAAGTTATAGGTTATTATTATATTATAGGAAATATATTTTAATACAAAATGAAGCCTACATAACTACTTAAAATGATTGGTGTGAAGTGTGAACTGTAAAACACATACGGCCTGACTTACTAAGATCTTTGTGAGAGGAATATTTTGCCCTGCTACAAATGATATACAGTAATTACTGATCTTGCCAACACTGCACTGTTTTTAAACTAAACCAACCAATCACAACTGCAAGGTGAGAATATGGGTAAAAATTGGCCAGTGTTTTCAATATAAAATACATTTCTGAAATTGTGGAAATGCAGTTCTTTCAGGGACATACAATGAGTCTTTAATAGTGAATCCTAAAATATTTTCTGAGAACAGAAATGGACACTTATATAATTTTTGTACAACATCCAGTCACAATAACTGTCATCATGTTTGAAATGTGAAAGTTGTGTGTGGTATATGTGTACATATATATAAAGAAAATGTTGCTGACTTAATTCATAGGAAGGGCATTACTGCTTGATATTTGTTGTTCCAATAAAAATACAGCATTACAAATACCTAAAATACATATTGCCCTGGATATGGGTGTCAAGTTTACACAATTTCAGAAGTGATTTCCTCCCATTGAACAATAAACATTTTCAAATCCTTATTTCAAATGTTTCAAATGTATATGTTAGGGGCATATAGATGTTTTAGTATAAGGAGTAAGCCATCAGCAAGTAAGCTGTGTGGATTTGCCAATCGTAAACTGTAATAAAATAATTTACTTTATATTTAAATATATTAATTTGTATTATAATAGGTATTGTTTTGGATTAGGTCCTTAATATATATAATAAAACTGTGCTGAATAAAACAAAACATGATAAATAAATTACAGCATTCTTATTCAACAGCAAGAACATCTTGTCTCCAAGAATGTTATCCGGGATTTTTAAAATGCTCTACAATGTCTAATGGCTTTTTGATGTGCTGGCAGATCACTCTGTTCACTAAGAGCCTTCAAACTAAAAGCATTTTTCTCCAGGTTCATTATGTATTTTTGAGACTTTGAAATAAACAATTTCAGGTTTTCTAAGAGAATAATCTTTGTCATACTAAATTAACAGCATCTTTAAGTAGTTGAGAGCACTCATGTTGATTCGCTTGTAAAGGCACTTGAAGCCAGCGCAGTTGACCTCCTTTTTGTTAGCGTGAACCACTGTGGTTGAGCACATTATTCCACAGTGACAAGTTCTACAGTGACAATCAAGAACAAATCTGCAGTTTTTGCAAACAGCATCCTGTCTCTTAAGATGTATTTTTATGTCTTTTTAATTCAGAATAGGCATTGACAGCGGTATTACCAAACACGTCCTTGTTCCCATTGTAACAAACTGGCCTTGCAGCTTTAAAATGATCAATATACTCATTATATGATGGTTCAGAATAAATGATAGGACAGTTATGTTTTTTTTATGGCTGTACTATCTTGTATCTAGCACACTTGTGATCTCCACCTAATCCCATAAACCTTTGTTATGAAATAACGGTTTTATCTTCATTCATGTAAATCGGAAACAAATTGTGATCTTTGGACTATCATTTGCTTCATTGTTTGGAACCCTGGTTTCCATGGAACATACCAAAATAAAGTGTTGATCAATTGCTTCAGCAAAATGTATTCACATGCTATGTGTTAATTACCTTGTCCTACGGTATCCTCTTCAATGTGCTACTTTGACATTAGAATGCTAATTATTATTATTATTATGGAATTATTATGGGAGAAGTAATCACGTCAGTTATGTTACATGCTCAGCAAGTGGTCTGTTACACAGCAAACAGTAAACGCAGGACCTTTGTTCAAAGCATAATTTTATGAACTTGATGAAAATAAATTTAAAAAATGTAAATACATTTCTCATGTGAGCATATTTCTACAGTTGTTTGTTTCCTGTTCTATACAGCTCCCGGACCACACGTTACTTTGATTTTATACATTTATAATACTGGTACTGGGGTACCATTCTTGACACAACTTATTAGGGCACACCACAAGCACCACTGTGAAGCATGCACCTATGTCTTTTGCACTGTCGGTGAATGATGTAGACAGGCAGTGATCCAAGGCCAACAGTCAGAATGTATGCATAATATTGACTGAATTATTTAGATATGGAGGTCACAAGTGGGGGCCGTGCAGCACTGGCTCCATTCATATCTGCACCCTATCAGTTATGAGCATGGAAAATGGTATGTGTATAAATGAGGGCACGGTGGAGGGCCACCTCCTTCAAGGCGAGATCCCAAGTAGACATTTACTGTATCTTCCCATGCAGTAAGTAGACAGCCTTGCAGATGAAGTAGGATCTTCTCCAGAGTGGAACACTTGCCTTTATATGAGCGAAACCTTATTGAATAATTAGCTCAAATAAAGCCCAAAAGAGTACACCACAACGATCACTCCAACTGTATTTTGAACCTGAATTCAGATGTTTTGAGGACTATATTTCTTGAAGTACATTTTATCATAACTCGTCACTATAACACTGTCAATAACATTTACCAGTTAAAACAACGCAATTGAGCAGGACAAGTGATGTGCCTTTTGATCACCAGCATTACAAGCCTACTTAATCTAGTGGGTTCTAGTGAAATCTTAGACAAGCTTTAAACATATATTTGTGGTATAATTCTATTAATCAGCTTCATTGTGTGAATCTTAAAAAGCTTAATTAAATCTGCAGCCATTGAGAAACTAATCACATTACACACATGCATGCACACACACATGCGCACACGGGCAGTACAGATATCTCTTTCAGGGAAACGTCAGCACATTGTGGTAATTATTCCCCATATGCCCCTGGAGATAGAAGTTTTGCAATGTATTCAGGATAAACCGAGGATAAAGCTGGGACTAATCTATGTCAAAACCCTCAAATGGTGTAATTGTACTCTGATAGATTAATGTGCATTAATGCGCTGTCATTTTTATTACCAATTATTCCCTCCATTATGTTACAGTGTAGATACTAAGCAACCACGTGACGCTCTTACATGGTTAATGAGCTAATATAGTGCTGCTGAAGTTTAACTCCTATGACTTGTGCTAAATGCACTCTATAAACAACTCAAGAACATCTGTGAAGAACATGTAACTCTTATGCAAACTTTATAAAATGTGACTCCGATTCAATGTATAACATAGTCAAAAATGATTGAGTTAATACTCTTAAATATTTCTTCAATTAATTATTAAATGAATTCATAAATAATAATAAATTATAAATTAATCAATACACAAGTACAATACACAAATGCATGCAGTTATCAAACAGAGGCCTTTCACAACTGAGAAGTAAAGGAAAAAGAATATGTTTCCCCCTGGTGGTTGGCCCACTGTGGTTTTGCTCATAAAGATACACTGCATTTGTATTAGGTTCAAATAAATGTACTACAAAATCCTTCAGGGAGTGTCTGACATGACATGACAGACAGAGCTGAATATTTCCCAGCTGTCAATTTCCTGAAACAGCAGGAAGTGATAGACAGCTGTGTTCATCAGTGCCGTAACATTCCATGAGGAATCATAAACGGCAAATAGCAGAAGAATCCGGAGAGTTCCCATCAGTGTCAGTGGTCAGAACAAGATGTTTGCAGACAGGATGGATATTCCACACTTCGCTGAGTAGCCGTAAAGAGCAGCAGCATTCCTTCTTGAGAGACAAGAAGTCAATTCTGAATTGATTGATACAAATGCTGTCTGATTTCTACTCTGTTGTATTCTGAGGCGATGACCACAATACACAAACAAACATATTAAATAAAGACATTTAATAGAATCATTGAATTAATCAAACTAATTAAGTGACTTAAAGTGAAGGTATGAAACTGGCTAAAGATGGATATAAATGTTAAATATTATTAATTGAGGTTATTCATTGACATATTATCTGTATAAATTGTGTATGTTGTTTTATACGTGTATTTATATTTATTTATAATTTATTTATATAAGACATTCTTGTTATGTCGCTTACTCATGGATGTCACACCAGTGCATTCTGCAATGCTGGCCATTTAAAATACCATTGGAAGAGGTCATTTCCCCTGGCTTACTCTATCTTCTACAACAATTAAAATCACATCCCTCTCTGCTCTCTGACTGTACAGGATTTACCTAAATACAAATATTTGATAATACATGCTGTAAAACATTTTTTTTAAATATGATGTGGCTTAGGATATATTGTCTTGTTCAAAAGTCAATGACTATTCATTACTTGTATAATGGAACTAGACCAATCAATTATGTGCTTCAACGACTTTACAGATTACAAATAAACTCTCATATCCAGTAAGCATTCAGCAGCGTGTATTAGACGTAACACTGTTATTTAAAGAAATGTTATCATAAACTGTTCAACGATTCACCTGACTGAACAAATGTAATCTTCTCTCCCGGGACAGCTGGTCTACAGCATTTGCCAGTGCAAGACGGAGTAAATGAAGTGTGTTTCTCAGGCCCAGCTTTCTGGAATCCAACTTATCAAAGCCCAGAAACAGACATATGACTGGTGTTAAAATAATACCATTAGCAATGTGCTGACCAGGTGTTTCTAAACCCTGCTGCTGAAACACACACCTGAGTGAAGCCATTGCCTTGGTGTTGACATGGATTACATGTTCTTTCCTTCTGTCTGGCACTTTTATTCTAAATCAAGAACAGAAGCTTCCCAGCCTGAATTTAACCCCCCCAGAATTGCGGGGATCATAACCACACAGTTACAAAACCATATGAATAATGACGTTAACCATACATTGCACAAGAGCATCTTCAGAAGACATCTCGATCTTTTAATATACTTCTACAAGACTGTAGTAAATTTGATTTATCTATTTAAAAAAAGCCATGCTATCAGTTAAATGACACTATCACTATTATGTTGGTATTTAGGGGCCAGCCACACAGATTTTCTGTCCCTCAGGAAGCTAAAGCATTGAGCTAAGGCATTTTCTATATGACCCATATACAGTGAGCACCATTATTCATCGGACAGTGACACATTTTTTGTTATTTTGGTTCTGTACTTTAGAAATTACACTGTACACTGACCCAACAATCTCAAACGACTCTTGATATCTTATTTTCTGGTACTTCTACAAGCGAAACGGTTCATCCGATATGGATGAAAATACCCTCAAATTAAAGCAGACAGTCTGCACTTCAACCTCATTGTCATTGTATCCTTTCAAACTCAAAGTGCTAGAGTACAGAACCAAAATAATAAAAAAATGTGTCACTGTCCAATGAATTATGGTGCTCACTGGATATGTTGATGGACAACAGAGAGAGTGGATGGCTATCCATAATTTCCCCACAGCTTTGGTTGTATTTTACACACATTTTAGGTATATCAGAAGTTAAAATTAGTTGATTTTTGACAGACTGTAGTATACAAATTCATCCATCAACTGTTCACTATCCAATTATAAATAGCACCTTGGTGGAATAAGTAGCTAACAATTTTGACAGTTGTGGTATACTGTATATATACAGTATGTGTGTTTGTGTGTGTCTGTGTGTGCACACGCGCGTGTTGTGTATGTATATCCAATGGTTCTGTGATGTCAACAGCCTTTTTAAAGCACCATGCATTTTAGATAAATCAGACTTGTGCCACCAGTGCGATTTTCATACATTTTACTTCATACTTTCTCTGTGTGGCTGCCCTGTTCTAGATGCTGAATCTCTGATAGATCACTTGAAAAACTTATTTAACTTATCTGCCATGAATTTGGTTGGCTAGGGCATTTTTTTTTATTTCATGCATCTACCCACAAGACTCCATATCTCCACCCCTTTCCCTCAAGTGTACTTCCGTACTTTGCTTCCCCCTTGGCACAGTCAGCATTTTTGGATGATGATAACCTGGTCTTTCATTTATATGGACATTTCAGGAGGTTTCTATTGTTGCACAGTCTACTGTTACATGGGATCGCAATATGTGTTGCATCCCTCCTTTTAAAGATATGTCATTCTTTGAAAACTGCCCTTTGAAGCTCTCTCAAAGAACCAGAAAATGTTCCGGCTTTGAATAACTGCCTGTAATTGGAATCCAGACTACATTGGGATGATGATTGATCAGAAAAGGTCCTTGACCATTAATCTATTAGCAAAGTACATCCCCTGAAGTTAGTGGGGTTATGCCACATTGAAGAAAGGAGTTAATCAACCTCATAGTTATGAATCTGACAACTGAGGTTATGGTAGTATTCATATGTTACCACTTACCATAATAGTATTAAATATAGCAGACTGGTATTAGTCCAACCAACTGGATACACAAAAGCTTAGATTTATGACTGTAGCAAAGAAGCAACTGATGCAGGATTAACTGGATATGCATGGGCCCAATGTATACGCCTGTAACTACATCTCTTTTATGTTGGGAATTAGATTAAGAACTTTGTCAGAAATCTCAATTTTTTGCACATGTTGGGCACATTCTGTTGATTTGATAACATGTCTTGATTGACTGAAACCATATGAAAGATTATACAGTATATGCTAAATGTCTAATTAAAAGGCAAGATGATTCAACCATAAACATAATTTAAAGATCAGCTCAAGTTGATAATGGCTGGTGACACACATGTTTGCTGCTATAGCTAGTCATAAATAGAAATTATATCATTTATTGCTCCTTTGTATTCGCATACTGTATAGAGGTAAAACAGACTCAGACTCTTCACAAATACTGCCGGCTATAATAATTCAATTAACTTTTAACTGGCTAGTGGCGGCCACGTTGTAATAAAGCCTATTTTGTAATTGAAACAAAGATCTTGGCAAAGACAATACCTAACAAATCAAACAAAAAATGTCAAAAGCATAACATGTGAGCTTCCACGCAACCTATCTGTAAGAATTGTTCAACAATATCATTGCCACATCTTGTGATGGAAGGCAAGTTTGAAAATGAAAATGATACATTTACTCCTTACAGGGAGTAGAACCTCTGCATATCTGTCATGCCTTTCGTTTGGATCAAGTACCCTGGGAACCAGAATTCATAACTAGTGCATTGGCTTTGATGAAATAACTAATGTGTTTAGATGTGGTTGAGATGTTGTTTAGATGTCGCACTAATCAAAAACCTAACTAGTTCCATGAACTATATACGTATTTTTACAACTAATTCCTTGCAATGATGTAAGATGTTTTATGGGAGCAATTAACTGCCCATTTTGAACTGTGCTATTGCCAGTGCTTTCAACATAGAACCAGATAAAACTTCCGTTTCATGTAGTTTTCTAGCACGAGTAGCACCACTGGCTAGTGTGGACATGTTTGAAACATATACTCATAAACCTCACAGTTGCTTGTGAATTGTACACTGAGCAGTCAATCACCATTGAAGACTAGCCATGTGTATATTTTTGACATTGGATTGAAGCCTGTATTTTTAGAAGCAAGGACAGTCATGTTTGTCTTAGCTGGCTGTGGCTCACTGTCTGGCATGTTTGTACTGCCTACTTGCTTACCGTGCGCATGTTTGTTGCCAAGATTAGCTGGCTATTATCATATCAAGTCTTGCATTTTTTATATCGCTATAGCACTTACACAGACACATACATGAACCTGAGAACTCAGACTGTGATTTAAATATGGAAATACAAAAGCGAGCTAATATTTCATATGTCATGTGTCATACTATGAAAACAGTATATTGCTATGTGAATACATTTTGTGATTTTCCCACTTTATATTGAAAGGAATATGGGGGGTCGTCAAAAAATGAGCAAACAACGATGAAAGTCTAGTCCTGAAAGCAGCTCTCTGGCATTAGTATTCTGTTTTTGTACACCATTCCCTCTAGAAAAGTTAACATAAGTTATTATAATTGTTCTCAAAAAATACTTAATATATGACTGCATTCAATCACAGCGAGCTCCAGTGAAATCCCGGCAGTATGCTTAATCAGTTCAGCAATATCGAGCAGGAACAGAGCTTGTTAAAAAGTTACACTGAACCACAAAGCAGACCATTAATGCAGATAAAAATGGAAATATTCCCAAACTCAGATCCACTGAACCAAATCAAAGAAATAAAGGCAGACTCTTTCACGTACAATCATGTATCACAATTATTGTCTGACGACCACTGTAACAAAGGCAACAGTGACAATCAAACCAAGATCCTGTATGATAGCAACTTTCCTGCACCTGTATAAATTAAAATACTTACGAAGGATTTGTAAGCCTGACAGACACATTACAGCTTCACAATTGCAACCCAGCAGAAAGAAACGTTTAAGTATGTTAATGTTTTAGACGTAATACAAGTTTCTTGGATAACAAAAACATGTTTTAGTGAAAATATTTTCAAAAATATTGTTTATTTTATTTCTATTGTCCCTTGTAGCGTAGATTTCAGCATAGTAGAATAAATGGTTCTTGACATTAAGATCAGAGACTCATGTCCCCTACAGGGGATTAAAATGAATGGCCAGGTTTACACATACATATGCAAATAACCACATAAGCATCTGAATACACATCTTATATTCAGTTAATCAATTATCCAAACTAGGGATTCAAACCTGCATGCATTTTGTGACAGGACCATGTCCCTATCCACACCTCCATCGTTTATGCTGTTTCCCTTGCAAAGTAATGATTTTGTTGTCACACAAATGTACTGCATTGTGCTTTAGAGCCACAAAAGAACTGAACTTCCTATATGGTAACCTCCTACGTAACCCTAACTGCCAATCCTGGTGAGTGCAGCATGTCAAGCCATTGCACAGTATAGTAGAGGTGTAATAAAGGGTGGGTTAAGAAAGTGGCATCTTCAGGGTTTCATGCTGACTTCTGCTCTTAATTATGCAGTTAGCCTAATTTTAAGCATGCTCTGACATTTTACTTATGTTTATTGATGAGCTTGTGAATCACAGCTGAAAACTATTTTTGTGTCCCCATGCAAAATGTTTTAGTGTGGTCTTATATTTTGGCGTACAGAATGAATTATCTTAATGAGTCACAGTAATCGGTGGAAACAAAAACATGCCCACCCTCCAGGAATGGAATTTCGTATTGCCACTGTAACAGGAGTCAGAACTGAGAGCATTTCACAAGCTGTCAGTCCATTAGACAGAAAGTTATCTTGTATCTGGAACAAATTGTCAATCTATTTCTGAAATGGTTGCTTACCTTCATAAAATACCCATTAAATTGTGTAATGAGTTTTAACAAAAGTGTATAAAACAATTATATACATATACAATACATTCAATACGTGTATATTGTGAACAAGGTGAATCTATTTGTCTTAACTGAGTGATTTACTCTAGAATTTTGCATGGGACGTGACGACAAAATCTCTTGATATATGTGTGACGTCATGCTGTGCTTGAGATATATGCGATATGTGCGATTTAACCAATGGGAAAAGTACAATTTTCCCCACTCATGGTCTTGTTTATTTGATGTTAACTTTGTTTATAATATGCATGATTAGCAAATACATATACTGTATGTTTGAATAAAACGTGCAGGTTGTTGGGAATCTTATCGAAAATCTTTCCCTGTCCATGGTACTGACTGAGAAACGTCCTCGTGCTCTTTTTCTCGGATGGAGCGGCGTGGATGAGACAACGCAAGGAAATGCGCCTGAAACTTCAGCACCCACTGTGTCAATGATCACATTATCTGACTCTAATCACAATATGTACATAGTATCTCCACTGCGGGATAACAGCTGAATTAAAAAAGACCAAACATAACTTGTAAGTGTAGCCTAAGCCAAAGGGCGATTTGTTTTTTTTTTTGTCTTTGCTGTGTGCTCTCAGCTAATATCTTTAACTGAAGAATATCACTAATTGTAACTTTAACAGAAAATGACTTTTTTCTGATTATATTACATTTTCTATGTTGCATTTTACATAAGATCACATTTTTAGGAGAGCGACATTTAAAAATATATTACTTTCACAACTGACTAATTATTTTAAAGCACAATATCACTTATAATCTCATCATTATTTATTATAGTTTGACACACGAAGACAATTAAATAGCCTATACGGTTCCGGGTTCTTTCAATGCCTGGGTGGACAAAAATAAATAAATAAATAAACACGACTTACGTGTGCCGTCAAAACGTGTTGCAATAGTGTCCAGAAATGTGTTCTGAGGCGCTAATAATCCTTTCATAACAGGCATTTTCCTCCAGAGGTGTGGAAGTCCCCATTAAAGGTGTGACAAAGGTGAGACACGATAGTGATTGTTGCTGCTGTGGAGAAACGTGCGGCTGCTGGATGAGGAAAGAGTTCAGAATCACTGCAGAAGATTGCTCGCGACTGGAGAAAGTGAGAGATCTACGCATTTTCAGAGGATTCGTGATTGGCTGTGGATACAGCCATAAGAACTTCGGTCTAAGCTTACGTCCGCAGGTGCTAGTACTGACCCCCAGGATGTGAGGTCGGGTTGCACGGGATTCTGTATTATAATATCCATCCACGACATTTATATTGCTCTTATGATCTGGCTAAATAAGCTAAAAGCTGAATCAGTGGAAATGATGAATTGACAGATTAACACACTATTGAGCAGAATTCAAAGTATTCTACAACCTATGCAGAATGTCACGCGTAATTTTGCATCGTAAAACGATAGATTTTTTTGCAACACCTATATCCTTTATTAGTACGTCTTCTGCTTAAATACTTCTGTGTAGATATATTGAAATAGAATATTTTTAGTTGTAAATACTTCAATATAAATTTGATTGTATTTTTCTAAATCTGATTGAATGAATCTGATTTACTTCTGACAGAAATCCTAATGAATCCCTACTCAAACACAGTGGCATTTGTAGTAGACTGTGATATAAAGTATTGTATATGAATAATTTACACAATATTTGGGGCATAAGTATAAAATTATGAATTGATCAGAGTACTTTGCCTAAAGTACTAAAGCCTTGTCAGAAAATATTTAGGTTGGTTAATTTTCAAGAATGTAAAAAAAGTATTTTCTTTTTAGGTGTGTGTATATGTATGTTTTCAGTATCATGTTCTTACATAATCTCAGGTAGGCTACATTGTCTTTTTCACAGGATGCTCTTTAACAATAACTAAATGGAATTCTTCAAAACCCTTGACTCGTGTGGTAATCATTCAGAACATGTTAGCAAAACCCAGAGTCAAACATGTCTGATGGCAGCTCTACCCCTCAGGTAGGAAACATTCTATTGATTCATTCTTGCTTATTGGGCGGGCCTATTTTTCAAATAAACTACAGAAGTGGGCGTGCTTTCTGGTACCAGGAAGTGTAATTGTCCTTGTTATTTTCCATAGACATTTACAAAGTCATGTAAGTTACGTGTCCATAATACACCTAAGAGACCACCATAATGCAAAACAAGCAAGTCGTTTCTAATAGCCATGTCAGTCATTTTGTAGATTTGTTAAGATTTTTTAGCAAATTAAACATCTTTACTGGCCATAGTATGCAAACTGACTACATTTCCATATAGCCTGAAGTGATACCATGTTTTTGTAATGGTCTGCTATTGAATAAAGTACGTTTAACTATATTTATGTACAGAAAGTGTTTGTCAACTATGGTTCTTATATTATTGATATTTCAGCTCTTGAGAAGAAGAAAGCTTGACAGGATAGATTCAAATGGCCGTGGGAACAGTGACGTATATTCCCTAAATCTGAATCATAGAACTTTTTTTTTGACCATTTCAAAACCAGTCTTTGTTAAAAAAAAATTAATAAAAGCAAAGAATGGGGCATCAGTTGGTCTTTGGGCACACAGAGAGGGAACATCAATGCACATGTGCAGAGTGACCATCACAGCTCTAGCTTGTTTCACATTGGTGCAATTGTAGGCCTCTATGGCGTTGAAATTGCCCCCTGTTACAATTGCCCCCAGAATACCATTGTCAAAATGAGGATAATATGGAGGTTATTTTTGCTCACTTGGTAGCTATTACTTCATACAGGAACACTTGGTAGGATTGAAGTTTCAGTGATCTCTTGTTTTTACAAAAAATTGCATTAGAGAAATTGTCTATGGGAAAATTACATGGGGAGAGAAACTTCCGGCATCACAGACACGCCACACTTCTGTGGTCTATACTGCTGTCTTCTCTGCCACTATCAGCTCTTTGGCCTCATTTTGACAAACTAGCCTACCTAGCAGCATACAAATCATGCAAATTAGCAAGCTAGTTAGCTGTAAGCTAGCTAACATTACTTGTTTGTATGTATTTTAATGTAAGCTAGCTAACTTTACTTGTTTGTATGTATTTTAATGTAAGCTAGCTAACATTAATTGTTTGTATGTATTTTAATGCAAGCTAGCTAACATCACTTGTTTGTATGTATTCTAATGTGAGCTAGCTAACATTACTTGTTAGTATGTATTTTAATGTAACCTAGCTAACATTACTTGTTTGCATGTATTTTAATGTAAGCTAGCTAACATCACTTGTTTGTATGTATTTTAATGCAAACTAGCTAACATCACTTGTTTGTATGGATTTTAACGTAAGCTAGCTAATATTAATGTTAGCTGGCTGGTAGATAAATTATAATTATTTGCTTATACCATAAATAAGTCCTTATTCTGTCTCAGAGGTAGAGCTACCTTCAGAAAATGTTTGATTCTGGATTTTGCTCATATGCTCACTGCGAGGACTCAGTATGTAGAACTGTAGATCAACCACCTCTAAACTGCTTTAAAATGCCTTTTTTTTTGATTGTGTGAGACACTCCCATGTAACTACTTTATATTTCTCAAGAGAGCAGAACCATATGATGCAATTAGAGAATTGTCTCTCTGCCTCCTGCCTATCCCTAGAGGCTTTGGGCCAGTGGCCATACCCTTACTCATTAGATGGCAGGGGTTGTCAGTGGGGTGACCTAATATAAGTTCATAGACATTTATGTTCTTGAGACTCATCTTGCAATGTTTCCCCTGGCAGATAAAAATACATACAAACAAGAATTGGGTGTAATTCTGAATGTATTTATAACTGCAGCATTCCCACAAACAAGTAATGTATAAAATGATAAAAATGATGACACGAGACCCCATACTTACAGAAGCATATTAATATTGCATAGTAGTATAACTTATTATGTACTTGCTTTCATGTGCCTTAATCTTCAGTTGCAAAACTTATAAATTATGCAATGTTAAAATAGTCTCTGGTAATACAATTCAACAGTCAGAGGGCTCTATTTTAATAAACCAAACGCAATGGTTAACGCAAGAGTAATCGCTTGGCGGTATCGCTCTGAGGGCGTGTCGGCGAGAAATTTGGTAATTTCATGACGGCAATCTTGGCGCACCTTATGGCGGTATTGCTAAAAGGCTGGGTTTAAACGTCAAAGGTGTGTCTCTATGGTAGCCAATCAAATTGTTGTTCTCATGCTTTAAAACGCAATCGCGTTGGAACGCAATCGCTCCATGCAATTTCATAATGAGCAACCCAAACGCACTGGACCGTCAACGACAAGATTTTCCGCACAGGAATCAGACATACTTGCAACAGAAGTACAGGCTAGGACTGTAGTAATTTATGGACCACAATCCACACCACCTCGTCTCCCAGAAGTTCGGAAGGCACGGGAGGAGGTGACGAATGCATTAATTAGCCTACATTAGGTGATGTAGGCATAATTATGATTCAAATGGTAGGCTTATGATTCAACTGTGTCAATGTGTAATTTATATATTATAGGCTAGTGGCCTACATGATCGCAAGTTTCTTGTAAGCTGTCCTGTTTTATTCTAGTAGTTTAAATTAAAATTAATTAATTAATAATAATTATAGGCTATTTGTTCATTAAATGGAAGTGTAATGTTGGCATCACCTATAGACACTACATAGAACTACATGACGAATAAGTTACCAAATTGCCAGAGTCTATTGCGTTTCCGCTAAGAGGTGGTTCCAGCTGATCATAACGCAATGGGTTTTCGTTGGTTCAAATTGTCACTGAGCCGAAAGTATTTTAGAACACGCCCCCGACAGCGCCACCCATCCCACTGCAGCGCAACCGAAAGGATGTTATGTTGAGAATCTGTTGATCCTAGCGGTATTGCTGAGAAACGCCATAGCGCCAGTTTTAAGACGTTGATGCTGTCAACAAGTTTGCGTTTGACTATACCGTCCCCTTGCGCTGGTTTGAAAATAGAGCCCAGAGAGTTGATTTGGGGATGTCAGCAGTACAACATTTCACCTGGCTGTCATTTTAAGTATGACTCCAAAAAACATAATAAGTAAACCACCCCCACTTTTGTGGAAATGTTATATTGTGTTCCTTCGCTGTCATGGCCTTACAGCTCCAATTATGTCATTCTGCGACCACTGGATAGGCAATGTCAGAAAGGACATAACGGAGCATCACATTCTGCTGTGCTTTGCACATTTTGCCAGTGTATCATTTCCTTTTATGATTCTTTTTACTGTGCATATGAAGGGTGTTTACGGATACGGATCGGTTGCCTCTAAACTTTCAACAGGTAACTGTGACTGTGCTGGGATCTCCGGAAAGTGGCCCTGTGTCGCCGTCATATTAACAGACAGCTGGCCTTGCTGCTCCCTAATGGGAAGACTCTGTTGTTAGCTGTGCTTCAGACACATGCCATATTAAGCCCTTCAAATGAGGGCTTATTAAATATTAGCCTGCTCTGCAAAATTAATCTGAAAGGATTTAAAATGAGCAGGGACTATTTGCCAATCATACCGTGGCAAAATCCACAATGCGATTATGCCGTTCTATTGTAAGAGCTGCACCTCGACTTGTAATTACCGGCAGTCTGGTTATCAAAGGGATACAGTCTTGATTTTATGCTTTATGCTTAAAGGCTTTATTCTACATAAGTATGTTCCCCTACTCATATAAATGTTCTTATTTTTTATTAAAGGGAAGAGACACAAATCAGTTTAATACTAATTCAAGTGTGAAAAATAGGCTATTGAAAAAGACTTAAAAGATCGCCCATCCCAGCACTTTTACAGACACAGTAACATACTGTGCAACGCATGACACAGCATCTGTGCATGCAGTTTTTGTAGTTCTCTGAAATATAGAGGGGGCTGTCAAAAGGCTCTTTTTCATTTCATTTATGTGTGAAAATAAAACTCAAGGAAGGTGTCAGTTGTGTATATCATTCATTTGTCTTGGGATATTGATTGTGTGTTTGCTACATAACACTTTCCTCCATTTTCCAACCGGTCTTCCACATACAACTTAGATCTTCACTTTCAAATATGCCTTGGCAAAATACTGGTGATATTTCAAAGAGTGGCCTCAGGGGACCTTTACCACACAGATCAGCTGTATCTTCACAGATTCTCTTTTTGTATCCATGTACAGAAAAACATTTGGCTGAAAGGAATTGGTAGTACTGTTATGGCTGTGTTTATATCATTGATTCTTCTTTCTTAAAGATTCTTCCACAGGGAGTTTTGTTTGATGCCTTGTAACTATTATAATACGTCTCTCCAGAATAATGGTCTCATCAGCTCTCTGCAGTATTAATTAGATGGGAGATTTGACTGGTAAGCCACTAGAGGCTGCATGTTGACATTGCTGTCAGGCATTGCAAAGATCTGATATTAAAGCAAAGTAATACAAATTAACTTTCAGGGGTTCTTACTGAGGCATGCATTAGCAATAAGTAAGACCGGACATAAAGGCAAAGTAACTAATCTCATAACAGCCCAGTACATGATTCTTTGAAAGGAGGAAGAAACTATTATTTATTTTCATAAATTGAATGGCTCAAAATGATAAGTGCCCTTTTTCATGTAGGCACACACACATTTTTTTTCAAATGGAAGGATAGAGTAAATTCCTTATTGAACAATACCTGTATTATTTTACCTCTTTTTTTCAACCGTTACCACTCAGTTTGTGGAATAGTATACTCTGTGTACTGTATTTTTATTTACTGTCAATTCTATTTTATGTTTTAACTTTTATTTGTATGTTGCATATTGTTGCATTTTTTCATTCTGTGATACGTCATTTGTGCTCAAAATGCTTCAGAACGGATATTTTGTGTATTGTTTGTGTTTGTTGCTGTGTGCTTTGCATTTTGTAGGGATATTCTTGCTTTCAGAGGCTTTGGTCAGTAGCCAGTCCAGCAGGACAGTCTGTGCTGCTATACCGCCCTACATCACTGAAATGAAGCAAAGCCATTCCCCGTTCATTTGTGAGTTTGATGAGTGAGTTTGTTCAAATGAAATGTGATAGCGGATAGCAGAATATCTGAATCCACACTTGACTGAAACACACAGATCCTGTTGCCATATACCAATATACCTTGCAAGACTACTACTAAGCTTTGCACAGTTGAAACGTTACTAAACACAAAAAATGGAAATATCTCACAAGCTGATGAATCAAAATGTCACAGAGATACAACCATAAAGGCTGACTGAATGAGCAATACTGCAGTCTTTTCTATCACATAAAGAGCAAGGAGATATTCTGCATATACAGTACGTATTACTTCAATGTTTCTTTTGTGCATCCAATTTTATCTGGGAAATGACAAATGTCTTAGGAAGAAGAGCTACTGTACATGTATAGACATGACTACATACTGAGGGACCATATAATAATTTCACCTGAGGAATAGAGGAATGCACATATGGAGGATAGCTGTTTATTCCACAAAAATGTCTTATTTTCCAAGTAGGAAGAGAACATGTTTTGCAAAAGTGCCAAGTATTACCATAGGTCCTCAAATGTAGGTGTTCACTATCGTCTTCACAAACATTTTAGGCAATGGTTGGATACATTTATGTTGTACATATAACAACTGAGGTACCAATAAGATTTGTTGACCACAGAGCAGTAGATATGTGGTGTATACTGTATTTAGATAAGTGCTTAAGAACACAAATACATTTGTCAAATTACACATTTTTCAAAACATGATGATTTTTAGCGAAACACACAATTGTGTGGAAATGTTCATACAGCCTTAAAGTCCATTGTATCAGGCAGGGAAAAATTGATTAAACTAGTCATACCAGTATATGAGAAAATCATAAAGCATACAAAATACCTTCACAAACACAACTTGACTACCTAACAATGTGTTTGTAAGAAATAGCTGTGCTTTCTAATGGTTGATGTAGAAATATAGCATTCCTTTTCTTATTGGATGTTTTATAGCATTTTAGTTTCATGCTCATAAACATATTAGGGATGATTTGCAAGGGCCTAACCAGGGCACACTTAGGGCTCTATTTTAATAAACCAAACGCAATGGTGAACGCAAGAGTAATCGCTTGGCGGTATCGTTCTGAGGGCGTGTCGGCGAGAAATTTGGTAATTTCATGACGGCAATCTTGACGCACCTTATGGCGGTATTGCTAAAAGGCTGGGTTTAAGGGCTCTATTTTAATAAACCAAACGCAATGGTTAACGCAAGAGTAATCGCTTGGCGGTATCGCTCTGAGGGCGTGTCGGCGAGAAATTTGGTAATTTCATGACGGCAATCTTGGCGCACCTTATGGCGGTATTGCTAAAAGGCTGGGTTTAAACGTCAAAGGTGTGTCTCTATGGTAGCCAATCAAATTGTTGTTCTCATGCTTTAAAACGCAATCGCGTTGGAACGCAATCGCTCCATGCAATTTCATAATGAGCAACCCAAACGCACTGGACCGTCAACGACAAGATTTTCCGCACAGGAATCAGACATACTTGCAACAGAAGTACAGGCTAGGACTGTAGTAATTTATGGATCACAATCCACACCACCTCGTCTCCCAGAAGTTCGGAAGGCACGGTAGGAGGTGACGAATGCATTAATTAGCCTACATTAGGTGATGTAGGCATAATTATGATTCAAATGGTAGGCTTATGATTCAACTGTGTCAATGTGTAATTTATATATTATAGGCTAGTGGCCTACATGATCGCAAGTTTCTTGTAAGCTGTCCTGTTTTATTCTAGTAGTTTAAATTAAAATTAATTAATTAATAATAATTATAGGCTATTTGTTCATTAAATGGAAGTGTAATGTTGGCATCACCTATAGACACTACATAGAACTACATGACGAATAAGTTACCAAATTGCCAGAGTCTATTGCGTTTCCGCTAAGAGGTGGTTCCAGCTGATCATAACGCAATGGGTTTTCGTTGGTTCAAATTGTCACTGAGCCGAAAGTATTTTAGAACACGCCCCCGACAGCGCCACCCATCCCACTGCAGCGCAACCGAAAGGATGTTATGTTGAGAATTTGTTGATCCTAGCGGTATTGCTGAGAAACGCCATAGCGCCAGTTTTAAGACGTTGATGCTGTCAACAAGTTTGCGTTTGACTATACCGTCCCCTTGCGCTGGTTTGAAAATAGAGCCCTAAATGTCCAAGGTGTGTCTCTATGGTAGCCAATCAAATTGTTGTTCTCATGCTTTAAAAAAAAGCCAGTTGGAACGCAATCGCTCCATGCAATTTCATAATGAGCAATCCAAACGCACTGGACCGTCAACGACAAGAGCGATTTTCCGCACAAGAATCAGACATACTTGCAACAGAAGTACAGGCTAGGACTGTAGTAATTTATGGATCACAATCCACACCACCTCGTCTCCCAGAAGTTCGGAAGGCACGGGAGGAGGTGGCGAATGCATTAATTAGCTTACATTAGGTGATGTAGGCATAATTATGATTCAAATGGTAGGCTTATGATTCAACTGTGTCAATGTGTAATTTATATATTATAGGCTATTGGCCTACATGATCGCAAGTTTCTTGTAAGCTGTCCTGTTTTATTCTAGTAGTTTAAATTAAAATTAATTAATTAATTAATTAATAATAATTATAGGCTATTTGTTCATTAAATGGAAGTGTAATGTTGGCATCACCTATAGACACTACATAGAACTACATGACGAATAAGTTGCCAAATTGCCAGAGTCTATTGCGTTCCCGCTAAGAGGTGGTTCCAGCTGATCATAACGCAATGGGTTTTCGTTGGTTCAAATTGTCACTGAGCCGAAAGTATTTTAGAACACGCCCCAGACAGCGCCACCCATCCCACTGCAGCGCAAGCGAAAGGATGTTATGTTGAGAATTTGTTGATCCTAGCGGTATTGATGAGAAACGCCATAGCGCCAGTTTTAAGACGTTGGGCTCTATTTTAATAAACCAAACGCAATGGTGAACGCAAGAGTAATCGCTTGGCGGTATCGCTCTGAGGGCGTGTCGGCGAGAAATTTGGTAATTTCATGACGGCAATCTTGGCGCACCTTATGGCGGTATTGCTAAAAGGCTGGGTTTAAACGTCCAAGGTGTGTCTCTATGGTAGCCAATCAAATTGTTGTTCTCATGCTTTAAAACGCAATCGCGTTGGAACGCAATCGCTCCATGCAATTTCATAATGAGCAACCCAAACGCACTGGACCCTCAACGACAAGATTTTCCGCACAGGAATCAGACATACTTGCAACAGAAGTACAGGCTAGGACTGTAGTAATTTATGGATCACAATCCACACCACCTCGTCTCCCAGAAGTTCGGAAGGCACGGGAGGAGGTGGCGAATGCATTAATTAGCCTACATTAGGTGATGTAGGCATAATTATGATTCAAATGGTAGGCTTATGATTCAACTGTGTCAATGTGTAATTTATATATTATAGGCTATTGGCCTACATGATCGCAAGTTTCTTGTAAGCTGTCCTGTTTTATTCTAGTAGTTTAAATTAAAATTAATTAATTAATAAGAATTATAGGCTATTTGTTCATTAAATGGAAGTGTAATGTTGGCATCACCTATAGACACTACATAGAACTACATGACGAATAAGTTGGCAAATTGCCAGAGTCTATTGCGTTCCCGCTAAGAGGTGGTTCCAGCTGATCATAACGCAATGGGTTTTCGTTGGTTCAAATTGTCACTGAGCCGAAAGTATTTTAGAACACGCCCCAGACAGCGCCACCCATCCCACTGCAGCGCAAGCGAAAGGATGTTATGTTGAGAATTTGTTGATCCTAGCGGTATTGCTGAGAAACGCCATAGCGCCAGTTTTAAGACGTTGATGCTGTCAACAAGCTTGCGTTTGACTATACCGTCCCCTTGCGCTGGTTTGAAAATAGAGCCCGTTGATGCTGTCAACAAGCTTGCGTTTGACTATACCGTCCCCTTGCGCTGGTTTGAAAATAGAGCCCTGGGGCTCTATTTTAATAAACCAAACGCAATGGTGAACGCAAGAGTAATCGCTTGGCGGTATCGCTCTGAGGGCGTGTCGGCGAGAAATTTGGTAATTTCATGACGGCAATCTTGGCGCACCTTATGGCGGTATTACTAAAAGGCTGGGTTTAAATGTCCAAGGTGTGTCTCTATGGTAGCCAATCAAATTGTTGTTCTCATGCTTTAAAAAAAAGCCAGTTGGAACGCAATCGCTCCATGCAATTTCATAATGAGCAACCCAAACGCACTGGACCGTCAACGACAAGAGCGATTTTCCGCACAGGAATCAGACATACTTGCAACAGAAGTACAGGCTAGGACTGTAGTAATTTATGGATCACAATCCACACCACCTCGTCTCCCAGAAGTTCGGAAGGCACGGGAGGAGGTGGCGAATGCATTAATTAGCCTACATTAGGTGATGTAGGCATAATTATGATTCAAATGGTAGGCTTATGATTCAACTGTGTCAATGTGTAATTTATATATTATAGACTATTGGCCTACATGATCGCAAGTTTCTTGTAAGCTGTCCTGTTTTATTCTAGTAATTTAAATTAAAATTAATTAATTAATAATAATTATAGGCTATTTGTTCATTAAATGGAAGTGTAATGTTGGCATCACCTATAGACACTACATAGAACTACATGACTAACAAGTTGCCAAATTGCCAGAGTCTATTGCGTGCCGCTAAGAGGTGGTTCCAGCGGATCATAACGCAATGGGTTTTCGTTGGTTCAAATTGTCACTGAGCCGAAAGTATTTTAGAACACGCCCCAGACAGCGCCACCCATCCCACTGCAGCGCAAGCGAAAGGATGTTATGTTGAGAATTTGTTGATCCTAGCGGTATTGCTGAGAAACGCCATAGCGCCAGTTTTAAGACGTTGATGCTGTCAACAAGCTTGCGTTTGACTATACCGTCCCCTTGCGCTGGTTTGAAAATAGAGCCCCTTAATGTAATGTGTGACTGTTTTATCTTTTTATGGCCTACCAGCATTTATAATTGACTCATTGTCACCACCTTGTGGAATTTTAGTTGTCACTGAAAAAAGGAAAATGTTTTGGAAATTTAAAACATTTTTTGCCACGGGGCAGCTGGAAAATACACCTTCCAATTCTAAGGACATTCTTCAAGGTATTTGTTTTTCCAGAATATTCTACTACAAATGGGTGTCTCTCCCCATCCCTCCTTCATTGCAAACAAAGAAAATCTACATTCCTTTTTAAAGTATAATTGTGCTAACATCTCTGTGATCCTCTGAACCATTTTATTGTCCATGAAGAAGTGATACAGTGTACAATACAGGCACTACAGGTCATGTTTATATCAAAGAGAAACACCTGAATAATTTCCCTAAAACATTATTCACTAAACCAAAACCGGGTCCGAGAGTCATAAGTCTTCTGAAGTCTGATCTACTCTGCCCAGAGTCATTCAGGGTCAGGGTGATCTTGGGTGTGGGTGTAGGAGCGATTCAATTCCAAATACAGTTTCAGTGAGTGCACCCAGTCCTGGGATGTACAAGGTTTGTTCTGTTGGGGTTGGAAACTTGTCCGTTTCAGAGTGACTCCCGGAAGTGATAGCGAGCAGCACCGAACCAAACACCCCCTCTCACTCCAGCTGCTTCCAGTGCCAGATGCTGGTGACGGTCCAGTCTAACGGAGCTCCGTTCGTAAGCTCCCGGTGGAATCTGTCAAATAAGACACACAACAAGGAATGTCCATGCGTCATCATCATCATCATGCATTACAGGCATGGCATCGTGCAACAGCCATTAAATATGAGAGAGAGAAAGAGAGAGAGAGAGAGAATAAAGTGTGACAGGACAGTACAATGAATTAGGATGAGAATGGGGTGACTAAGAAACAAAGGGAGGGTAGGTGGGGTGGGGTGGGGCAGGAGCTGATCGAGTGTATCCTTGCATAATGATTTATAACGTCCATAAAATGTCCACTAGTTTCTACCCAAGGGGAGGAAAATATAGAACACAAGGAAAGAGTACCTACATTTTCTTGGAAGCTCAGCATGTCCAAACACATCCTCGCTAAAACGTATTACGTTGTTCAAGGAAATAGAATAATTTCAAGCTCCTACTCATATTTAAATGTAAATCCAGGCAAATATAAAAGTCTCTTAAAGCAGAAAAATGGAAGGGCTGTAAAATAAGATGAGCCGTTTGTAACTAATGTTACCCCATGATTACTTTCGTTCTTCCCTCGTTGCTCTGAGGGAAAATGGTTTCGACAAATTTAACACCTAAACCAAGCCACACCAGTCATCCATCATCGTCTTTATATGTAATCAAATACCACGGGTGACTATTCAAACTGCAGAATATAACAGGGTGGAAATTTGCGATAAGACAACGAATGCAAATCGCCAACTTCACAATCAGAATGGGATTTGTCATTACTGCGGCCATGCTGTGCTCCTCCGATTTTGGCGTGGAGCAGAAAGCCAGCCAACGTGCTTAAGTTTGTCCGGACTTTGCCTGGGTCTGCACAGGACAGGTGCCCACTTTTAAACCGGAAACAATGGAAGCGAGATCCCCGCATTATGGAGGGGCGCAATCTCTCTGACGGCCGTGCACTCCGGTCCAAATTCTAACAGGATTTAGGCTCCCGGGCTCTGGGAAATATCCTGCTCCATGGATCGGAGCGAATTGGATTTATTGCTGCCATTTACGCCTGCGGAAAATCCCATGACTGATTCACACTGGCCCGGAAGTGTCCCCACAAGTTCTAAACTAAAAAAAGAGTTCAGAACTTATGTGTGCATTTTAATTGAATGGGGAATATTAAAATGGGGACATTTTTGCAGGTGCAGGTGCAGGTTGGGGTTAATCACTGCACAAAATAACTTTGTTACACTTCCAGAGCTATAAAGGCTGATTCCACTCAGGTCACAGGGGATATGAAGTCATATTGAGAAACGTTTTAAGCGGGCAATCAAAACTGAGCTAGGTATGCTGTTATTGCAGGGGTCAAGCTGTGTTGTTTCGTTTGAAGTTTTTTTAATCAAACCATACTGCATCCAAACAAGACCTTAACGGTTGGCATATTTATGCTGTCGTTAAAACAGGTGTGCTGCAATTTCAGTAATATAGGACGGAACACTAATACAAGTGTAAAGGGAATACAGAAAAAATATATTTTTCATAAAAAGAAAGGTCATTATTCCAAAAGACTGGCACAACTGAAGCTGTTTCAAATTCAGAATACGAACAATGTTAACCTGGAAGAAAATTGATATTCAGGGTTGGGGGGAATTAATCAAAGAAATTAACCTTATTAACATTTTCATTGTACTCGTTTCACTGAAGTTGTGAAAAAAAAACACTGTTGACTGAACATTATTGGTACGCTGCACTGCACACTCACTCATACCCCGCCGTCACAATCCTCTTTGGCGGGCCCTCTCCCTCTGCCTCGGCCACCTTGAAGATGCGGGCGCTCTCTGGGTCCTCGGGCACGTCTGCGCTTGACAGGTGCCAGAACCTCACGACGATGTAGCAGAACTTCCTGCCTGTGGAGATGTGGCGACAGCAGCTTCAGGGGACACCCAGCATTTTGTGCCCTGAGTGACAGAAGTCCCCCGTGTCGGCGCCGGCTGGGGGAGCAAAGGTTTTTTGCCTGGCACAGTGGCTTTGTGGCTACAGCGCCCACCCTGGTATGATCACGCCGTTGGGTTTTGTGCTGACTTAATGATGGAATTCAGCATGCTGCCTGAAAACCCAGGGTTCAACATGTTGCACTAACCTGAGGGTGGGCATAAACCAAGTTACTATGTGCATCATTTGTTTTGATTTTCTGAGCACTTTACAACAGATTTGTGCTTCCTAAAATCAATAAGCTTTCATTTGTAGCAATTGTGAGGCTGCTCGTTTTTCAATCTAATTATATTTCGAGCACCTTTACATTTTCAACTTCGTGTTATTTCCTACATTATGTACAGTAAATGCCTAGAAACTTGGCATTGAACGTTTGAAGACAAATCTACACAAGTGTGGATAATAAAGTTTTCTAATCCTAATATCCAAAAAACTAATGTTAGAACTGACCTCATAAGAATTCTTAAATCCAGCCTACATGCTGCTACAAGAAAACAGATAAACCTCACAACAAAATGTTCTCTCCTTCCAACAGACCACAGGGATGCAGCTCCAGTGCCTCTGCTGTCAAAGAAAAGTGATACATCTTCAGGAATCAGAAAAATGATGTCATCTGGTGCAATGGCAAGATTCCTTCTTTGGGCTTCTGTGAGAGTTTTGTACTTCCTCTTGGCATGTTGAACAGCCTGAAACATAAAAGAAAGGAGACTGACTGGGTAGGCTACAAGTCAGAATATGGTATACTACATTTCCATTGACATGTATTGATTCTCTGCATGTGGAAGTGTACCTCATTTGACACCACCAACATCCCTCAGATTCTCAAACTTGCCATGGGACAACAGATTGGATACATAGACTAATGCCTGAGGGGAAAAATTGTATTGTTCAATCTCACAATGCAATGTGTATATCATTACATAGAGGGTTGCAAGAATAAATAATTTGTCTATAAGGAATGCAACAGGTTTGAGCTACACAGAATATCTAACACTGCATCGAAAACAATATTCACATAAACGTATGGGTAAAATTGCATACCTGCTTTGCTCCTTTTTCGAATTCCACAAACGAAAGGTCAAAGTAAAGCTGAATCAAAAACAAGATTATGTTGTTTCTGACCCATAAGATTGGATCTGGGATTCCCACCACACTGATGCCCGGATGACTGTGGGTCGTAGGGCCTTTGTCATTTCCTGTACTGTATTGTCTTGATTTTTGACCAGCGAGAAACGCATTCTGTCTCCATAGGTTACGCAGGTTATGCTTGGTCGCAGCGCCTTCTTCTGTGTACGGACACGAGCAGCACGTATGACGATATGCCCATGGACGGCTCGCAAGCTGCTTAGACGAGCTGTTAAGCTTCCAAGAACAGGTCAGGGGTGTGCGGGCTGCTCTTCCCCCGAGCTCACGGCATGCGGAGATTAATGTAAAACACTGCATCACGAAAACAAAAATTTGTGGGATGCAGCGGGGGTAGAAGGAGCATGTTGTCTTTAAAATTGGTGTAAAAGCCGATAGGCACGGCAGCTCTTCCTGTAACTTTATGTAACTCTCCCACGTTGTACCCACAATCCTTGCGTACAACACAACACAGATCATAAACTGGGACTGTCGTCCAGTAGAGGGAAGCATAGCTCAGTGTTCAGAATCAGGATCCTACATTCCATATAACATTACTGTAGTTCGGTGGATTGGTTTCCCAATCATGAAATCATTCCCAAGCATGTTTCACGAGCTGGCCATTGCCAAGCATGAACTTGGAGAATTCTACAGAGGTTGATATGGCAGAAATGTTCGCTCCGGAAGAGGTTATCACTTGTAGATTTAATTGGAATAAGCTAGTTGTCTTTTTGCAACTGTGCACACAGTGCACACCTGTACTTTAATCTTCTATTTATTCACGCATATGCCTAATAAATTCCATATTGCGGAATGTATTAGCTCTTATTAGATTTTAGATTTAATTTTTAAATTTTTTTTAATTTTGAGAGTAACCAGTTAGTAGCCTATATTAGCCCCTTTCTCACAGAAGATTCCCCAACACAGAGACACGCGCCCGCACATTTACACACACACACGCACACACACACATGGAAACCTTAAGTTTGAACAAATGTACACCTCAATTCACTCCATCGGTCTATGAAATTTAGTGGAAAACCTTAAAATAAAATGTGTTTTGGTCTGCAGACGGCAAATTAAATGGATGACTAAACTTATCTCATAATTAAAAGTAGGCGACATTTCTTTATTTCCCATTTCAGGGGGCTGCATGTACTAAATAGCTTTGTTTTCAAAAGAGTCTCTACGAATTCACCACACAGGTGCAAAAATCATTGTTTGTAAAGCGTAAATTTGATCAGTAGACCAAAACATCATTAAATTCACGCTGTTACCGGTGATTACAGGTCAGGAGCATTTGTGTCTGCCTGATATTTTATTATCTTTTAGTGGAGATGGGAATAACGATTACAATGTAGCCTATCCGGGTTTGAGATATTGTTTCCATGCATGACAAACAGTAAAGAGGGACACCTGCGCTGGTCCCCGCCCATCTAAGTACTGTAACTAATTTTATTGATAAATAATTGCTACCACCGCACTTGATTATTGAAATTGTGTTCAGATATGGAAACCTTTCGAAGATGTATTATAGTAATTACCTCTGTCAGTTCGGCACGCTTTTACATCTGGCAATTGAATGGAACAGAATAATAAAATCTATTTCTGCACTCATTCCACACCGATTTTAATTAGTTGCTTTTCTTTTCAAAAAACATGTTAGTTCCATAAAATATGCAAAAGCGCAAATGCAAGTGCTTTCTTTTTGGTTACCTGCTTTCTGTATTTGCTCGTGTTTAAAACGTTAGAGACTACTAATGCACGATGCTCCAAACTTTGGACAATTAACTAAATTAATAAACTATTAAATGAATTTGAACCTATAGTATGTCCAGCGGACTGGAAGGTGGTGTTAGCCTATGTCCGTAATAAAGCTCCGGGGTTACAGTGTGCTATGATGCGGTTAGGCTACTTCAGATTTTCATTTTTTCTATGCTGTTGTTTTTGATGATGGAAAAATAACATCGAAGGAAAATTATGCTTTCTTTGAAATACCCTATAGTGGGGGTCGCACAGTTAATGTGGATGTCAGGCTGTTATTTGTAGCCTATTGAATTAAGCATTATTTTGATTTTATGTTGAGATAAATACCTATCTTGAGCAGAGTGACAGATCGAATTAAACAAACGGGGGAATTCAGACACCTGATTCAGCCCAGTTAAATGTTCATAGCCTCATCATAGCCTACTATAACAATTTTTTTTTTCCATTATTATTTACGAAAGTAAACATTGAATATCTTTAACTACTTTTCATATTCATATTAAACTATTTCGGCAAATTGAAATAGTCGACCGTTCAAGGATTTAAGGAGCTTTAAATATTTACATATTGTGCCACTAGAAGGTGCTGCTGTCTACAATTTAGCCTAACCTTGCACCCACGCACATATAGTAGGCTACGGGTACAGAGCTATGGTACAGAGCTGTGAACTTGAGGGACACAGTGGACTTATGTGGACTTTACATTTCTTTTTACCGTTAGGGGGAATAGTTTATTAGTAGTTTATATTAAATACTTTTATTTGATTTACATGCTTAAAAACTTTTTAAATAGAAAGACAGTCCAATTTTTACGACACCAGCACAAACATGCCCAAATGATACCAACAGCAGAATGTGACTCTAATGATTGATTATATTGATGATGATACCAACTACAGCGTTATAAACAAAATAAATAATTATAATTATACAGATTCAGGCAAGACGAATATTGAATGTAGGCTATCCAATACAATAGCGTTTTGAAATAACTAATAGTTGTGCAAATCCGAAATAGTAGACTGCTGTTATTTCAGTATATAGCCCGTCTTATATAAGAAGGGCATTTCATTGAGGCCTAACATTTAATAAAGGCTAGTTATTCCTGTTGTGAAGAAACGTTTTGTGAGGTTTAGAGAATATTGTGGATTTATATATATTTTATCAGTTGTTAAGGATGCAGAACATCAATCACACACATTGCATCTAAAGGTGTATTGTAATATCTTATATAAATGCATAAATAAATGGCATAATGTACGGAGCTGCACTGATGCATTCTAACAGAACTATTCAAACATTTTCGATGTCTCATGAATTTTTAACGGATGATTTTGTAGTTAATTACGGCATGTGATTAATCGTTTTAAATTCACAATTTCACATTTTGTCTATTCCTCTGTCTCCTGGCACGTGCGGCAATGAGTCACCTAAAGAATTATGTCTATTTTCATGAAATACTTTTCACACACATGCACCACACACACAAACGCACGCATGCGTGTGCCCCCCCCCCCCCCACACACACACGCACGCGCGCGATTCTGTTGAAATAATGAGTAAAGCCTCTAACATACTTTTACAACGTTTTCAAACATATATGAATAAATATATTCTGTGAACAGGACACAGTTGTATAAATGCATATATTGTTTATTACCCAAGGGGAAACACAATAGCATATTGCATTGTATGTCATTTTGGGCAATGTACATTCACATCTAAAGAAAAAGTTGCATAAGTTTTTTTTAATTATCTGAACTACATTACAGCAAGGCCAGTAGACGTTTTTTGCACAACTCAGTGCATGATGATCAGGTTTGGGAAGAGGCTTCGCTTTAACTTTCACGTAGGATAATGAGAGAAATTAGTGCAAATGCTCTAAGTAATAGTTTCAGATTTTTTTTTCTGCAAATTATTTTTCAACTTGTTTTTGTATCCATGCATAAATTAAAAAATCTGCTGAAATTTATTATTCATCCGAGATGTAATTAATATGCAAAATTATGCAAATTAAGATGCAATTAGGCTCCAATTCTCTAGTGGAATTTTCCATTATAATTTAATACAAAGTAACAGAGTAATTGGTGTCACGTGTAATTACGGTTACTCAAGTGTACTTTCAGACGTGCAAATGATGTGCTATATGTTTGTTATCCTATGCAAATGCACCATGTGGCGCCTCAACACTTTGGGGACACCTAAAAGTGTTTTACGAAAAAAATAGGGAAACATGAAAAAATACTGAATTTAACAGAAAAGATGAAGTACTAGGCACCAATAATAATTTTTAAACATAAATGTAATCAGCATAATATGAGCTGGAGAGGTACGTTTCTCATGCCTGGCCAAATAGCCTGTGTGAGAGTCAACCAAACATTTCCTCTCATTGGACCTGAAACATATTCTCTGGATAAACTGGCCATCATTCCTGGTTAAAAGAAATTTCAAAATTTCACGTCAACAACACAAAATAATAACAATAATCAAATGGGGGGAAAGAGTGGTTTCACAGTTGTGTTGGATAAATGGTGACAAGGGGAAAAAGTACCGGGAGAACTCATTTACATATGTTTATTTTTGTAAAAGAAAAGTCCTTTGGTGCATTTTGGGAAAGCTCCCTTCGGAGATCGACTCCTTCTTAGGAGGCAAATTGATTTTAAATTGTTACACGGCTGGTTACATGGCCTGACATCCTGCTCGCCGGCGTCCTCTCCCAGGCGCTTGCGCTACGCTATCTGTCTCGTTCATGATCGTCGGTCTGAACAAAGACATCCACCCCCCTTCCTTCAGCCCCCCCCAGCCCCCCCCCAACCCCCCCCGCACTGCACTCACCGCCCCCACCCTGTGTGCCTGCCTGCGCAACTCTCTCAAAGAACATAATCCTGCAACAAAACCTACACACAAAGGAAACTTGAGCGAAATCCTATAACGCACGGCCACGGCAAACAATGCCCACTCCCACCAGCCCCTCATTGCTGCCTCTTCATGAGCGCTAAATGCCCTGTGGCACAAACAAGGCTTTATCCCTCAGACCCTGCTGATTAGTGCCACCCGGAGTTCTCTGCTACCCCCATATGGCCGGTTCCTGACACTGCAGCTCTTCATCATGTTCTGGATCTATTAGGATCAAAATGAAAATATCTATCTATCTATCTATCTATCTATCTATCTATCTATCTATCTATCTATCTATCTATCTATCTATTTGGTATCTGTGAGTAAACAAAATGACTGTTTCAGGACACAAAAAAGGCTAATTTAACTGTAACGTAACAAATATTTCATGTAATCAAATAATCTAATTAATAAAAATTATACCCACAAGTATAATATAATATAAAAACTATTACCCACAAGTACCTAATACCCCCCCCCCCCCAATACCTAATACACTTTGTTTTCTTTGCTTTCTATTTTCCCCTGTCTCCATTATGTGTCTGTCTCCAGTGATATTAGGGACTTGAATACAGCCAGTGTTGCCGGGGGCAATGAGAGTGAAGGGAAGCTGCTTCTACTCCAGGGAACTGCGGGATGGATGTATGGTGGAATGGAGGGTGAATGGAGCATGGGAAGGGGACACCCAGCGGGTCTTTGGTTCTGCTACTCTGCTACTTCAGTGAACACAAGCCTGGTGACAAGTTGAGACATATAGTGGCACTTTGAAGGAAGACCAGACAAACAAATTAGTCAGACAATATCTTATCTCTTGCCTTTATGGCATAGAAACTCATTTCTGTAGCACCAACATGTATAATAATGCTTTAGTAGTGGCAGGTGTTAGACACTCACTGCTCTCCACTAGGCCCAAAAAGACGTTACTGTATCCTCTCCAGATAAAACTTACTGCAGATTAATTCCATAAGATGTTCTCTGTTGAAATATCTCCTCAGGAGCGACTCAGATGCTGTTCCATATTTGCTCTGATTGACATTGATGTGTATCTTATTGATGGAAAATGGAAAAAAGTACCACTATACAGTGTTCTTGGATCATAATATATCATTGCTAAATATGTGGACAATGGATGCTGTACTACTCACAAATACCCTAATTCATTGTTTAAATGAGATATTTTTGTATGAAATGAAAAATATGGAAGAATAACATTATAATAAAATACTAATAAAGGTAACTTCCTGGGGCAATGCGGTACTGACAAGAAGTAAACAATGCAGTAGGCAGAGTATGCTGGTTAAATATAGGTCAGTGTATCTATGTGTGTGTGTGTGCGCGCGCGTTATGTTGCTGCATGCGTCTTCTAGATGCAATGCGGAAAGCCAAGTCCTTCGGTTGTTGTGCCGTCGATGACGACTGTCGGGTGTTAGACCCCAGGTACCTGCAAAGCTGAGGAACCCGTGGGTGAGAGAGCACAGGCAGAAAGTCTGATGTAATCTCGGGTTCCGGGGGCACGGCACGCGTTGGGGTTGAGCGTGCCTTTTCACGATGCGCGCACCACGCCTACACGTCCTGGAGATTTGCCATCCCTCGGGTTTAAAGCGCAGGATGGCAGTAATCATCGCAGCTCATCTTTCGATTGCATCGCTCAGCAGGCAGTTGCAATGCAGAAATAAAAAGTAGGCCACCTCTCGGTGTCTGGCAGGAAAATGAACCACAGTGTGTTTCCTCACCTGTCTGTGAGGTCTGTGACACAGTACAGGCTAAGAAGTTTATAGAGCATGTCAGTACCTTGCTTTGTGTCTGGTGGGTTGAGTAGTCGCACAATATGCTGTAGGTACAGTATGACTACTTGGTCACATTTGTACAATTATACAGTCAATTCAATAATATCAACATGTAGCAGATATGGTAAAAGCAAAAAAAGTAGTCTTCATGAAATTCCTGTGCTACCTCTCATTTTTTTACATGTACATCCTCTATGTTCAGATGTTGCACCATCGCTCATGAACATATTTCACTATAAGTTGTATGTATAAAGAAAGATTTGTATTTCAACTGTTCAATGTGCTTTAGAGATATAATTCAAAGTTCACATTAATTAAGTGTACCGCTTATAAGTGCCTTTCTTCATTAATTACTGTATAAATACTCATAATAGAAACACATAATATGCAGTATTTTCTAACATATTCAATTTTATAACCAGTACTTAAAATGATCTCAAATACTTAAAATGATCTCAAATCAAAAAAAGCATATGGAGTTTGTAGCCGTTTGAAAGCTCTTAATATAATTCAGGAATGTTTAAATAGGATCCAGAAGTTTAAAATTTAAGTTTAAAATTTTTAAATAGCCACATGTAGAGCATATGGGAAATAATAATTTAAGATATAGATAGAGAGGGGCAAAATATATATATAAATAATATATTCATCAAGTATTTAATGATATAAACATTGTCTTGAAGCATTAAAACGGGTAGAAAGGAAAAAGGGATATAGCAAAATGCATTGAGTACAAATCAAAGGAGGAAATATTAATGTTATGTAATATTTCAGGCACCACTCTATAAGAAAGATTTTTGAGAAAGTGCAGATAATGGCAGCAAAATTGGTTCTGGGTATCAAATTTAAGAGTTACTAAAATGCCTTTAGGCACTTATTCTCTTCAGGCTCTGGAAAAGGAGACTAAAGGAGGATTTGATTGAGGTTTTTACCTTTTTAAAAAGGATTAGCAAAGTGGACTTTGTTAGATATTTAATTTTGAGTTCTATCAGCAGAATAAGGTGCCATGAATGGCCTGAACTTGACATCAACTTTCTTATGTTTGTATGTTTATCTCTCTCTCTCTCTCTCTCTTGCACACACACACACACATACACACACAAACATGCGTGCACGCACACACACGCAGATGTACACACACATGGACACACATGCGCAGATGCACGCATGTGCACACGCAGACACACACGCACACACACAATTGCACACACATGCATACCTACACATGCATACGCACGTGCATTCACACATTATATATGTGTACATTTCCTTAAAAGGGCTTGCCAATCTTACTGTTCATTTCTTAGTTTGTTTGCTTTTTTTAATTTTATATTTGCCAAATTTATCTTTAAACGCTTGAAATAAATCTTGAAGTAAACTCAACCCTCCTTCACAATCTAAACAGAAATAACCAGTCAGTCATGCATTTCATCTTCAGGTCTGAGGCTATCACATTCAAAAAAGTTTTGTACACAAAAGTATTCTAATTATCTTGATACAATTAGTTGTTGGTAAACCATATAATAAAGGGGAAATTAATTTGATGAATAGCATTAATAAACAGCACAATCACATTCTCCTATTTCTTTAAAATTGACACTTTATTATTATGTTTATTAGTACTTTCAAAACTTTTACAGGTATATTGAATTACACCATCAAGTGCTGTGGGAAAACAATAAAAAATGATTTGTCAGTGTTAGAAAGATTACATGCTCATCTGTTATACTCTCTGCTTGGTGAAACAAACAGGCGCCTTTGAGTAATGGAATAAATTATCTTTCCTCATGTATGGCTCGAGTAAAATAATTTAGCAAAATTATAGGATACATGTTACAGGTTGAAGAAATGACTACAATATAGTAATAATGACTACCTGCAGGGAAATGTTTAAACTCTGACCCTCATAACTAGCACAGTATAGTACAGCGTCTATATCCAGATGCCTGAAGAATAATCTCAACACTGTGATAATGAGGAGTATAAAAATGTAATAATATTTCATTTATTTTGACTAAACACCTGAATGGACAATGTTCAATATTTATGGAAAAGTATTACTCATGATATGATCATTTAATGGCCCTTTTTTAATCCAAATTGCAGGCAAGTTTATGAAATTATGAAACAAATAGGGCATGCTCTGGAGTGTAATTGACTGTACAAATGTGGCGTACAGAGGAGAGGTACAAAATCACCCCAGGGTCTGTGGCAGTATGCACTCTATTTGCTACACTCATAGGATGGCCTACTCTCTCTCTCTCTCTCTCTCTCTCTCTGTATCTCTGTATCTCTCTCTCTGTCTTTCTCTTTCTCACTCTCTCTCTCTCTGTATCTCTCTCTCTGTCTCTCTCTCTCTCTCTCTCTGTATCTCTGTATCTCTCTCTGTCTTTCTCTCTCTCTCTCTTTCTCACTCTCTCTCTCTGTATCTCTCTCTGTCTCTCTCTCTCTCTGTATCTCTCTCTCTGTCTTTCTCTCTCTCTCTCTTTCTCACTCTCTCTCTCTCTCTGTATCTCTCTCTGTCTCTCTCTCTCTCTCTCTCTCTCCCTCACTGTATCTCTGTATCTCTCTATCTGTCTTTCTCTCTCTCTCTCTCTTTCTCACGCTCTCTCTCTCTGTATCTCTCTTTTTTCTTTCTCTCTCTTTATATCACACAAATGTGCACGCACACACACACACACACCCACATGCAAAATGTACATGCACACCTGTGTACATACAGGAACACATGTACACACATATATGTACAAACACATACGCAGACATGTACACATGCAGGGACACATGCAAATATACAAAATATTTAATTTTAATATTTATTAAATTTTTTGTGTTTTTGTGCATTTTTGTTTTGTTTGCATGCGTAAAAAGCACAGTGGAACATCCATCCAAATCAAGTGCTCAAATGCCACAAATCCTAGCTCATTCATGTTGTACTCTAGGCCTTCAAACCATGGGACTGTCATTCATATGTACAACTTTGTACATCATAACGAACAATATCCAGCTTATGTATTTCACATTGACATTTGGGTTCCAAGAATTGGACAATGCACATACGCTATGATGCTGTGTGACCCCACAGGTTATTAATTTAGTTTCATAACCTGTGGGGCCATCCAGAGCAGGGGCTGTTGGATGGTCCATTCGGTTAAGGCACCACACCGTGGTGCATGGATGCGTCTCACAGCCTCGGATCGAATCTGGACCGTGCCAGTGGTAGCTCCATAGGGCGACGTGCAATTGATTTCTTCGCCCAGGCAACGGGAAGGTTCAGTCGGATAGGGTTCCATGTGCACTGCTATCTAGCGAGCCTATCTGCTGGTCGATCGGGCGTCCGTAGATTAGAGTCAAAGCCACATATGAAAGGTCCCTCTTCCGGCTCTTTCTATGTGAGCTTAGCTGTAGTTTTCAGTGTGAAAAGAAGCAGGCTGGCGACACCACGTGTTTCGGAGGCCAACCGTGGATGTCTACACTGTGCAAAATCTGCAGTGGGGTTTGCGAAATGTACGCGGCTGCGGTTGCAGACGATTGGCCATTCCAAACTGGGGTGGGAATTGGATATACTGTATGTTATATAGCCCTACGTTGGGCACCAAGACAATTTTACGCTGTTAAGATATTCTGAAGATTGAATTCTTTCTATGGTAACAATACATTTCCACATTGTTTCTAGTTATTAAGGGAGTGTTGTTATCTTTCTAATTAAATTATGTAACTTTAATGATTATAACTTTGAAATAAAAGAAAACAGGGAATTTCTGCTGGTTTGCATTAGATTAAACCCCGTATTCGTACATTATCATACATGTACTGCAGGTTTGCCTCCTTTGAAAAAATTAAACCTTAAACAGAGATCACAAAATCACTAAATACCAACACACATTGACTCACACTTTGACTGTGCCTTATTTTCAGTAAGTACATCAGCTGTACTCACTGCATTCAGTAGATAATTCCCACATAATCTTTGCATTTTTATTTATTTATTTTGTTGGAACTTCATTAAGAATACTTATTATGAGGTGTACTCTATGTCCCCAAAATGCCTCCTGTCTTTCGATAATTACCACAGGTAATAAGCACTCTCAATTTGTGACACCGGTGACATAATTCATTAATGTTTGCCCAAAGAAATGATTTAAAATCTGTAAAGTGCTCCTTCAAGCAGAATAGTTATTAGAGGGGCCATATGCACTGGTTTAAGTGTTAAACGGTTTGCTGAAGTCAACTTGGGTACAAGAGACAATAAACATAAATTATGGCTAATATACTGCACCAGTGATTTTTCAAAAATAAAAATTACTGACACAGGGAAAACACTTAGGAATCACCGTCGCAGCACAACAGCCCTAATCTGTGCCCGTTGAAGCGCACCCCTCTGAAAAAACAACAGAAATGCCAAACGCGGCTGCACTTCACCTTGAACGTTCAGACGTGTTACTGCATTGTTCACGCCTGGGTACACAAGCGTGATTACTCACAGCCTCTCGGATATCAGCTTTGAGTCAAAGAAATTGTCAGGATATCTACAGAGCATGTGGTCCATGTGCCTCGATTTTTTCCCAGATGGAGGAAAAAGGTTAACTTTATGTTTCAGGATACAAGTTTTCAGGAAAAAGTTTCCAAAACATCATGTAATAAAGTGTTCAAAACATCATGTAATAAATTATATAATTCATGTAAACTCATGGTTTATCTTTTTTTCCCCTAAATTCAGCAATCAGACCATTTTAGATAATATCTGGTGACAATGTATTCGCTGTACGGAAACATTTTCTTGAAATGACATATGCTGTCTGTATAAAGGTGCAGGTTCATGTAGAATCAGGGATTTTGATAGAAGTCCAATATGTTATGCTGTTCAATATCACATCAGTTATCCAGATGTCACCTTGATTTATTTTACCTTTCCTTTACTTAGTATATGGTTGTCAAAGGCCGCCTTGTTGGCCATCATATTTATTTTTGATTATTATCTCAGACTTGTTTCAAAGTTAGCTGACTGTAAAATTTCAGCTGGAGGTGGTTTTGAGGGTAGACTAAACAAACGTGCTATTTAAGCAAGTGGTACTATTGAGAAAACCACATAATTGAGGTGCGGTTTTCTCAATAATACCTCTCAAGTATATACTTTATGAAGGTAAATCATGGAAATGTTACTCTTTGATGATTTTCTTTCTCAATTAAGACAAGTTCATACACTGGTGAGGACAAAAGGGTCTGCTGAGTACATATCCTCAATGTTCATTTAACTCTAACAGTTTATGTGGGTTGAGGAGGGATCAGATGTATTCTGTCAGTGTTAAATTAACCGTGAACATTTTACAGTACATCAGCCAGTTCAGAATTTTAAATGCTTTAGAGGCTTGGGACACGCACAGTAGACCGAACACATCTAACGCAGTTGGCGACAAATGGTGATGTCACTTCCTGGCACTGTCCAGTATTATGCGTGTGAATGTTCCAGGTAAACGTTTTACATGGTTGGTCTATTCGTGTGACTGTCTCAAGCATTTAATTGTTTTGCTTTGTGTGTCTCGCGATTTGAATAGAAAAGAAGGGATTAATAGGAGCTTGGTAAGCTGAGGGACCCTCGGTGGATTTGACGGGGTAAGCCTCTTCTCTAAGCCTAGGCCAGCACTACAACATCATTGGTCAGATCCAGGCCAGACCCAGGTCAAATGCAATCAGTGTAAAACAGACCTGCACGTACATGTCCACCAGGCCAGATACTGATTCTCCATCTTCCTTATGCCCACATTAGCTTTCCTTCTAGAAAAATATTCAAATGAAAGCACACTAATCATGTGACCCTTTCTTTTGCATTTTTGTGTAGTAATCCGAGAGGCCACATAGAACAGTTCATGATTTATAAAAATATGGTTGTGAAGCCACCATTTAATAATTTCCCCCTCTAAGACTCCTTGTCGCAGGAGATAATGTCACCTGTACTCCCAGGTAAGTAGGAAACTGCGAGTGTCACACCTCACACGAGTCTCTCCCTATGCCTCGCTTTCCCGCCACATTTGCAAATCGGTGGCTCGTCTCCTGGTTGCCGAGCTGAATCCGTGCCATATCTGGGATGGACTGAGGCACAAGTGACGGCAGCCGGGGATGAATACGGCTTAATCTTCACACAGAGGCCACATGTGTGCGCGTGATAACATGGATGCTTTCTTCCTGTGCATGCGTTATTCTTCCCCGGTTGCCAGGTTGCTGCTTCAAACAACTGTGTTCTGTCGTGATATTTGCTTGCACTGAAAGAACTCTTGCACCTTAGGAGGGGGTTAATGCATGTTCTTGGAATTTAAAACAAACAAACAAAAAGCCATAATTCCTGACACATTCTGAATGGCAGATAGGCTGCCACACAGCTGTTGACAATATGTAAATTCAACCAAAAACTGCTATTTTTCTTTTCAGCCACTCCTGATTTATTCCTCAACTCTTCTTCTTCTAATGTGTGGGGTTTTATGGACAACAGCTACAGCGTAGCTCCCAGCACCAGTTAGGTATAAAATCAAGTAAAATAAAAAAATAAGCTCCACACTCTGCGGTGATCTCTGCTCTCCTGACTGGACTGCAACTGTAGTGCCAGCAACTGAATTTGGTGTGGAAAGGTTGCAAGAGTTCACTGTCCTATAATAGATGAAAAAGCACACTTTTCTTCTCTGATTCTGTTTATGCTTATATAATTTTTCATTTGTTTATTAAACAGATTGTTAACAGATTCACTCAGCCCTGACTTTTCACTCCTTGATAGTGATATGTCAGTTTGTGTATGCATGAGGATGTCTGTGTCTGTTAGCGTATGTATGTGAATATCCATGCTGTGTGTATAAGCGTGAGACGTTTCATTGATAGGGCCTCTCAGTCATGACTAAATATGGAATCGCAGATTTACTCAAAGCCAGGGACGGTCTTTCTCTTCCCATCAAATACAAAGGCGTTTATTATGATTGCATTATCATACATGATTTTATAGCATCTGCTTGTCAATAATTATCATACAGATTTCTTTGACCCTTAACCCCTGGTTTGGATGAACCCCAGGTGTACATGTCTGTCAGCCTAATGAGTAGGCTAATGTTCTCACAATCCCTCATCTCTGCTCACTGTTTAACATTCACCAAACTTCAGTTAAATTAAGTATGAAGTAATACCAGAAGAAAAAAAATTATCCAAAATAAAAAACATTAAATAGAGGATGTTAATAAATAACTAGGAATCTGTATAAAATGTAGTGGTGGTGTGTTCTCATACTGATCTCATACTTGTCCATCTCAGTAAAGGTACGACATGTTCTACCCACAGGTATGTGCATACTGAATCTCTATAATGTGTGTTAAACAGGTAAAGAGTTACATTAGTTTGATTTATATGATTGGTGTAATGAACTTGCAAATTTAAATGTGAGATGTGGAGATTTGAACAGAGATAAAAAAAAATAGGCCTTATGTGCAAGTACTGAATTTACTTACAGATACAATACACTTTAATGTTTATTTTGCTTATTTTATTAGCCATGTGTTTGACTGCACTTTATGTGTTTTTCTCCCCTGTCAACATTACAATAAGAAAATGCATGTTTCTCAGAGAGAATATATTATTTTATCCCCAATCTGACTTTGTGCTGAAAGGGTGGTTTCTGATATTGACAATGCACCTCTGAATGGTGTTTAAAGAGTTTAATTGTATACTCCATAAATCATAACATCACACACACACACACACACACACACACACACACACACACGCACACAGGCACGCATGCATGCCTACACGCATACACACACACACACACACACACACACACACACACACACACTTGATTGCACACATATGCACAGACACTCACATAAACACATCATTGATTTATATTTCATAATTTCAGTTTCAGTCGCTCAGACATGTCTCCAAACCCATTTCTCAACTATTTTGATTACAGGTTTTGGCTTCTCTCAGGTGATGCTATGTTGAGTACATAAGGACACCAAATATGCCTGCAAATATATGCTATGTACTACATGAAGACAGATAAACATAAATATGAAAAAGTTAATTTACACGTTTATTTCTGATTAAAAAAGGCTAAGCAAATAATTGAAAACAAAACATTAGATAACTCTGTATGCTGGCAAGTGGAAGGCTTGTGTTGTTGAGGTTTGATAATGCAGCATTCTTTCTCTATTTTTAAATAGCAGACTACTTATGCTGGGAGAAACTACTGCAATGTCAGATGTGCCTTTAATTGAAAAGTTAATTATCTTTTTGAAACCATCAGTTGTCATTTAGGTAGATCAGATACTGGCGTAGTCCCCAGGGACTAGCTTTATTTCAGTCTTAATGGCTGGGGACCCTTCCATTTTGCTGTGTACGAACATTTGGTCACTGAATGCACCATTTATAGAGTATTGTTTAATTAAAGTGAAATTAAGAGAACTGTGTGCAGAATTTAATTTCACGTATAAATTATTTTGAAAATGGAGGGGGTGACTAAGACAATCTAACTTTTCATTATCCTTCCCTTCTCCTGACGTGCCTCCGTTACTTTGTCTTGATCTTTACATCTTTATTGACTGTTCCCAAACTTTTCTTCCGCACAAGTAAACACAAGATAAATATCAAGGAAGAGCTGCATGGATCCATTGGGGATTTATTTTCTACTAGTTTCCATTCTCATATTCTTTGGCAGTCTGCTTTTGTGAAAGTGACACAGACAGAATGAAATGCAGTTTCAGGGTTCAAACATTGTACATTAAGAACTGAAGTCATTTTCCATCTTGTGATTCAAACATTCTATGCCAGGAACTAAGGCCAAATTTCCAAAAAACTTCAAATAAAAAGGCTGACTTCAACTTAAACTGTGGAAGACACTCTGATAGTAATTATTTACTAATGCCAGTTTGAATAACAATTGTCATTTGTGTCAAAGCCACAGCTTTAGGTGTATAAATTCTAGGATGTACTGTTTTGTATATTGCATGGGATATTGAGAATGATCAGGTGAGTGTAGGCTACATAAATTAGTTTAATTTATTTGTCTTTGCATCATGATATTGAATCCACAGCTCAAACCATATAGGAGAAAAATCTAACAATTCAAGTTAAAAAAGAAAACATTTACAATGCAATAATGCATATGATTTCACAACATTAATCACAAAATTATTATAAAATAAAGAAAATGTAGATGTACTGGGTTCCCATTTGCATACCTTGTATTAAATTGTTTCAAAAAGTTTATCAAAACAAACATATACATTTTCACTATATTTATTTTCAGTATGTGTCCTTCAGGCTCCCAATGACTAATATAGTAGTAGCCTAATGCTGTGCTTCTGAATTATGCACAGCATTAGGCTACTACTATATTAGTCATTCAACAGCCATATCTTTGTCACGTGTTCCTTAGCACATCTGGTTTTCTATCAGCAAATATCCCCTAAAAAATCTCAGGAGCACATTGGTAAACATACATGGTCTCTTCAAGGCAATGATTAAGGTAGTCAGGCATTCCTCTGAGTTCTCCTGTAATCTCTGGAATTTGCATAATGTCTGTCTTGTCTGTCTTTGGGTGTTTGTTTTAGTACTATTATCCTCTTTTGTCTGTCTACAGAATTCCATTCATCATTTTGAATAAACATGCTTTAGATAAGTTCTCGATGTTGTCTTCTAACTTCTGGTCTTCAAACGAGGGAGATACTCAACCTGTCACTCAGGATGGTGCAGATCTCTGCTACTCTTTACTGCTGGTGTAGCAGCCCTAAAATGTAACAATTTGTTCCAGAACAAATAATTTCTTTATCTTTCCTCTGAATCCAACAATAAACGTATCACTTGTTCACAGACAGACAGACAGAATAGTGAGATCACATAACCTTCAAGTGGTGGAGGTAAAGAATAATCCCATACATATAATCGACAATTACAGTGATTGTGGGGTTTATTTTAAATTACATGGTGCATGCTCACAGGGCTAATCTGTATTATTGCAAGTTTGTTGGATAAAGATAAATAACATGTAAACTGAAAGATGCAAAAATACAGATAAAGTGAAATTAAATTTTTTTCTCACTGCAAGGTCTTCTACCTCAAAGTCTCAAGTGTAAGATAATTTTTCATAAATAGCCATAGTTTATATTATCAAGAAGTAATTCCAGTTATTCTGATACCTTTCAGAGGCAAGTTGAAGAAATAATTAATATCTAAATGTTTAACTCCAAAAATTGATTTAGAATCACAGACTAAGAATCACGTCAACTTGATAGGTTTCCTTTTTTGTTGTGGTCATTGAATCCATTTCTGTGATGTATCACTGTGTGTTTTATCAGTACATTTGTGATGTTCTCACTCCCGTCCTCTTGTTTCCCGTGTTTTACTTGTCTCCTTTCGTATCATGTTTGTCTCTCCCTAGTTTGTTTCCCTCGTGCTGCAGGTTGGGCGTGGTTTTTTCCCTTTCGTGTCACTCTGTTCCACTACTCTTCATCCGCCTATCCCTTCCCCCTTTCCGCATGCATTCCACACACCCTCTGCTCCGTTAATCACTCACGCATACATTCGCACGCGGCACCTAATTGATACTTGTTAACGTTTGTATTTAGGTGTTCTTTGTCCTGTGCCAGTTCGTTAACTCTCTTTGTGAATACCTCTGGTCTTTTCTTGGGGATACTTAGTATCTAGTCTAGTCCTGCATTTAAAACCCTTTGTCCTGCACTCCGGCGTTAACTCGCCCTTCTACTCCGTCAGGTTTTGATCAAGCTCTCGCCAGGAACGGCGCTTCTCGCTGTTCGGTCTGTCCTGCCTCGCTGTACTAACTCTTGTCTGCTTTGAGTCAACCAACCTGCAGTTGTTTGCATTCCCTGTTTGTGCTGCTGTTTCCTGCCAAACCACCTGCCGTGTGTGCATGCAGTCGGAGCCCCAGCTCTTCCACTCTGCGGCGGTACCCGCCTCCTGCTTGTGCTGCTGCCGCTGCTGTCCTGCTGCTGCGTACACGCCCAGCCCGGACCCCGCTCAGCTAACCTGCAACTGCCCCTGCCACTCTGCTCTGCCCTGGTTCCTGCTCCCCGCTCCTCCTCTGCTCAGCTTGTCCGGTTTCCTGTCACCATCACCAGCCCCTGGCCTCTCCTGCTCCCGCTGTTCCCCTGCTGTACCCATCACCTGGACTGTTTGTCATTTATGTCTCCCTATGCTTCAGGAGGGATTCTGGTCGAAGCAATAATTTATTAGAGCCTAGCGCTCTCTGTATTGAGTCCAGTTCCTGCTCGGAACCATAACTGACCTTCCTTATTCTCCCTATGCTTCAGGAGGGATTCTGGTCGAAGCAATAAAATAATTGAGTATTGGAATTTCCTGTGTTCGAGTCGTGCATTTGAGTCCAGTTCATACTCGGAACCGTAACAACATTTGCTTTTTTTTACATTTTCAGAATGTAGATTTCCAAATTAGTACTCAAGTCCATGAAATTGACTCAACTGTGACAAAATAAAAACAAATACGTTTGTTTAAAGTGTAATCATTTGATGTCATTTTTTAAAAGCATTTATATGGCAATTCTCCAAATGTGTTCTGCAGACTTAATTCTAAAAAAAAAAAAAGGGTGGAGAGTGTTTAATATTGCATGTAGTAACATGCGTGAAGAATAGAGCAGCATGCACTGAGAGAGATCCATGTGCAGGTTTAAGAGGATTTCATGTTCTGCGCATGCTTCCTCCCGCCTTCACGCAGAAGGTCAGCATTATTTTAATTGATTCTTTGTCTACCTGCATTACTTATTAGGACAACACAGTTCTCCATGGGAACGCCTAATTGGGGCTCCCTGGTGGCCACTTTGCAAGAAGCAGGCTGTGCTGGAACAGCAGTCAATCCAGTGTCCAGTGGGACAGCTGCAGAGAGAATGCCTTTCCCATTTTTATCCTCCTTATTCTGTTCATTCTGTGCAAGCATGCTCAAATAAAGGCAAAAAGGTTGGAAATGTTTTCTGAGGGCAGTTTGAGGACTAATGTGCTAAGTTTGGGAAAATAAAAAAACAACAGCGTCTCCTCAATTTCATAGAAAATGAAGGTGGGGAATTCTGAAAAGGATGCATTGTGAAGTGGATCATCTCGCGCTACTGTTGTAGTCCTCTAGAAGGAAACCATGGACAAAATGGAGAACATTATTCAAGCTAGGTTTGAATTTTAAAATAGGTTTTATTCAGATTTGGAATATATACCGTAAATGACCATACAGCTCTTTTGTGGAATCTTTGTAAGAAGGGTGAAATATAGTACATAGCTTTGGTGAAAATATCTACCTCAGCAAGGGCTGTATTTCTTTCAATATAGATGCCATTCTGACAGTTAAAAATTGTAATCCAGGTTTAATAAAAAGATACGAAACATTCATAGATTCTATTAGTGTTCTCTGCTTGCCTGTAGTGAAAGTACATCCAATGACGTGTCTTCTGCTGTCACTCTTTCATAACACTGGTAATACTAGTCTCTTGTTCTGGGTATTTACACGCAACGAATCAGAGCACCACACACCCTCACTCACTCATTTACCCATTCACACACTCATTCACTCATTACATTACATTACAATCATTTAGCAGATGCTTTTATTCAAAGCGACATACAATAATTGCATGCAAAAGGTTATCGAAGCAACTACAGAACAGATTAGACAAAGCACATCCTTCCCATAGCATAGCAGCTATCCCTAGTAATGGACATTGAATGTAGTTCACACAGTAAGCTGTGGGTAAATCAGCTATACCTTCTAAACTATAACATCAAACAGTTACAAAAAACACAGGGAACAAGTACTATGAAAAAGGTCCTAGATTGGTATATCAGTCAAGGTGGAGTCTGAAGAGGTGTGTCTTCAGGCCGCAACAGAACGTAAGCAGTGTTGGAGTAGAACGTAGAGGAATGGGGAGTTTGTTCCACCACTGGGGAGCTAGGGTGCAAAAGCTCCACAGTCAGGATGAGCGAGATCCGTTGACACGGACAGGGGGAAGTGCGAGTCGCCCTGCTGTAGCAGAGCGAAGTGGTCAAGCAGGAACATAGTGCAGGATTACGTTCTGCGGGTAGGAGGGGCCTGTCCTATTGGCGGCAGTGTAGGCCAGGGTCAGAACTTTGAACCTGATCCTGGCCGCGACCGACAGCCAGTGGAGTGACCTCAGCAGTGGGGTGACATGCGAGAATTTTGGAGGTTGAACACAAGCCGGGCAGCTGCGTTCTAGATTAGTTGAAGAGGCAGAATGGTGCAGGCTGGTAGGCTTGCGAGCAGGGAGTTGCAGTAGTCCAGGCATGAGGTGACCATGGTCTGGACAAGAAGCTGGGTGGAGTAGGTGGTCAAGTACGGTCGAATCCTCCTGATGTTGTACAGGAGGAACCTGCAGGACCGTGCCGTTGCCCTGATGTGCTCTTTGAAGTCCAGCTGGTTGTCCAGGACCACCCCCAGGTTCCTTGCAGAGCGGGAGGCAGCCACCATGGTACCGTCAACGGTGATGGAGAGGTTATGTAATGGGGAGGTCTTGAATGGCATGAAGAGTAGCTCAGCCTTGTCAAGGTTGCGCTTCAGGTGATGGGTAGTCATCCACTCAGAGATGTCAGCCAGGCAAGCAGATATCCTCTCCTTAACCTGTGGGGTAGAGGGAGGGAAAGAAAGGAAGAGTTGAGTATCGTCAGCATAACTATTGTATGAGAAGCCATGTGAATTAATAGCTGAACCAAGAGACTTAGTATAAATGGTGAACAGCAGAGGACCCAGTAAAGACCCCTGCGGGACTCCTGGAGAAAGGGGATGAGGTGCAGAGACAGAACCCTTTCAAGAGACTGTCTTGGTAGGATCTATCAGTGCGATAGGATACAAATCGAGAGAGGGCAGTCCCAGAAATGCCCATCTCAGCGAGTGTGGAGATCAGAATTTCATGGTTGACCGTGTCGAACGCCGCAGACAGCTCAAGTAGAATCAGGACAGAGGAGAGGGAGGAGGCTCTAGCAGTGGCGAGTGCCTACGTCACAGCCAGGAGAGCAGTTTCGGTGGAATGCCCAGTTCTGAAGCCGGACTGATGAGGGTCGAGCAGGTTGTTCAGGTGGAGAAAAACAGACAGTTGGTTAAGGACAGCTCGTTCGAGAGTTTTGGACAGGAAGGGCAAGAGAGATAAAGGACGGTAGTTCCTGACATCAGAGGGGTCCAAGCTAGGTTTTTTTACGGAGTGGGGTAACACGGGCAGTCTTAAAAACAGCAGGAACATAACCTACAGGTCAGGGAGGTGTTGATAATGGAGGAGACTCTCACTCATACATTCATTTATTCACTCACTTATTAAATCTGTAATGTGTATTTAATGTACATTTTTTACAATTCAGACATAGATCGGGCAATATTTGACTGTGTGACTAAACTAAGCTTATTAATGAACAGTAATACACATGTTACTAGATGACACGCATACTTCTCACTCTGTATATTTCTATATTATTAAATTAGCTGGGCTTTCACCATGGTCACAGGACTGACAGGCCACCTATAACATTGCGGTCTGCAGCTCTGAGCTTCATTTTTACAGACAATATGCCACGAAGTACAGAGAGACCGCCATCTGATCAAAAGAGAAACATTGACATTGGTACGCAGCATGTGTGTAATGCATGTATTGTCACTGTCTCTTCAGATATGCTGTTAAACTCCTGGGAAGTACAGTCATCAGTGTGTGGTAATTAGATTAATATTCTTTACGTCACACTTAGTGTGAACTGACAGTTAATGACATTTCCACTGAAAAGATGACTCAACACACCATTTTGTACTAATACCTTGCATTCTGGTTTCTTTGTTGTGGCAGATTTCATGTTTTCTTTCAACTCCTACAAGATAGCTGAAGTTAATCATCATCAGTCTTTCCATGGTACACCATACAATGCCATGTTAGGAAGTTGGTTACTACTTCAAAGAAATGACCTGGGTGGTGTTACTGTGATCTGCGGATCCCACAACAATATGTTTCAGTTAGATTTAAACCCATTTCCTCCCGTTTCTCATAATTTTGATAACGAATACTAATACACAGCAGCAGCTATAATCAATTAATTATAAACATCAATGAAATTCATAATTTATTCTAGGTACATGCTATTTTTGTGTATTGAGCAATTATCTGTAGGCTGAAGTGAACAGCAGAGATGGTTTTACAACCCTGAGCATCCTGGGGCTGTGAGTTGGACTGCGTGCATATTAGCTTAAATGGTGTTATCTGTACTAATTAAAAAACTGTAAAAAGGAGACTTGCTATACCACTGAGACAGAGAGGGGTGTTAATGTGGGTAATTACCTGGTTACATCTGGTTTGTTTGACTGGAGTGTAATCATTTGATGTCATCACCTTGACTGGTGAAAGAGTTGTGGGTAATAATGGCTTGTTACCCTGTTGCCATCACTGTAATGCATAGCATATTCCAGTCACTGTGTTTCACCACATTTCACCTCCCGTTACTCCAGCTTCTGATTCATCCAGTCAGAGGGAAAAAGGCAAAATCCTAAGCCGCTTGGCAGAACATTAAGGTTAGATTCCATTTATAAGCAGAAATCTTGCATTACTTATGGTGGTTTGTGCAGTGTAGGCATTTACAGTACATATCATCCACAAATACAGGGCAAGGTGAAGTAAGTCAAGTGTATAAGAGCAGTAAGCTACCTGGACTTTGAACCTGCTTCCTTCAGGTCTGAAGTTCAATTCCTTTACCACTATGCCATTGTCAAATTTGATGTTTTTCAAATAGATATGCAGTTAGCAGTTGAGAATGTTGCAGAGAAAGTAAATCTAGAATGTTTCTGTAATTTACTTACATTACTGTGCACCTTTCCACTTTCTGGGTATTTCCAGTGGACTCCCCCCCCCCCCCCCCCCTCCATTTTTATGAAAGCAAAACCACAAACTGAAGTAAATAGTTGGCAGGTTTTCCCCTGAAGATAAATCCAGGTAGCTAAATGCGGCCTTTTGATACGGTGTGACAATGAACAGAATATAATAAAATTGTGAATTATTTCTTTTTAATCCTGCATATTACAATACATTTTTTTTATCAAGGCCCTGTCTGTATAACAGTAAGGTTCCATTACAAAACTCTGGGACGTGGGGCATTGACATCATCAAATGCCATGACCTTGCTCTTCATCCAATAAATGGGAAAGGAAAGAAACAGGAAATGACCCGCATAATGGTCTGCTTCCGGCTGCTTTTAATGATCCGCTGTACTTGTGAATTTATTTTATCTGCTGCATTTCCTTATCCTGCTGCATTTCCTTATCTGTTACTAGGCAGACAGGCTAGTGTTCTGTCTTTTTGGCTACCTTAGCTCCCAGTAAGTAGGGGTCATCGCTACTGTTGTATTTAAAAAAATGCCTACACTAATTTGTTTATTACAAGGGTGTCCTGATTGAGATGTAAGTTACAAGCTTGGTGACAAAAGGCTCCAGCCACGTTCATCTCTTCATTTCCAATGTTCCGTCTGTGGGTCTCGCTGAGCTTTGTGAGTTAGCTTTCATCCTTGCTTTCTTATACATGTTCTGCTTCGCAAGAAGGAGTATGTGCTGCTGAAGCTGCCACCAGCTCTGCGCAGGCTCCCTTTGAAAAAAGGCCTCGGTGACTGCCATCGAGGCGGCCACAGTGGCGTGATAAATCATAGGAATTTGTTTTGTAAGGCGCTGTTGAGCTCTGGCATCTCGGTGGCGCACGGTGAGAGCTCCAGCATGTAGCCCCGGCATACGCATCGCAGAGCTCGCCTCACAGACACCAATGCAAGGCGCTGATAGGGGAGCGGAATGGACAGCGGCCCTTATCGACATCGATCCAGATGAACCAAAAGACACGCTTTCCCAACATTTCAGGCCTACTTGCTCCATATTTGGGCAACATTAGGAGTCTTTAGCTGTGACAGACCCCAGGCAAGGGGAGGCCCACTGCCAAGGCTCTTACAATTAGCCACATTTCCCAAGGCCGGGCAGGGGGGTGTGGGCCCACAGGCTTACTGGCCCATAGAGACTTAAGCCCCAGCCCTCACGGGGATCTCGGCCAACGGGAGCGCTTGGCACTGGCCATCCCCAATGCATCCCAGAGCAATGGATGGCTATGATATGCTTTCACCAAGGGCTATTTCCATCATGTGGAATTCAAAAAATAAAGGGGGGGGGGGGGGCAGAGGGTTCTCTGAGATGCCTCTATGCGCAGAGAAAGCCTCAACTGAGCTGCCTTTACATACCCTACCGTCAAGATCATGACACAGAGCTAATGTTTCTACCTGACCACGACTCTAAGGTATCCATTAAAATGGAGCACTTTCAGTTGACCTTCCACTTACATTTTGTGTCGTTCATCTGGAAGTGCCTGAGCATTAAAAAAAGCTGATTGTCAGTCCTCTTCCACTCTAACGTCTGCAGCAACCTCCGTCAATACATAGTAATCTGAGGGAAGGTATCATAACTGATGCAATGTATTGTTTCAAGCTAGTGACCATAAGAAGTCATATCTCTTTGCATGGTGAGAAATGTTAACCGGTAATGTAATTAAAAAACACCACATATTATACATTTTTCTGGCTGGGTATTTATTGAAGTGATTGCAATTAAATACTGTCCGAAAATGACAAAGGCAGTGTAAGAACTAAACCTATCACCATCAGTTCCTTACACTCCCAGTTCCTCAACCAGTGCACCACACTGCCACCTACAAGCATGTGTACATACATGATAACCAAAAGCCTGCTCTGGTGGACCATTAATTAAATAAACCTGTGTATCTTAACTATAATCATTGTTCATTATTTTTGTCCATAGTCTTACATTCTAAAATATCATAGATTTTGGGTAGCTGCTATCAGTACTGTTACAAAAACGGCATGCGCTTGAATCAAACAAAGAGGTGCCACTTGATACATCTTTTTGTCAGTCTCTAATCTGGTATGAAATGCTACTGCAGAGTGGGAAGTCCATTTCTGTGCATACCTTTGGTGGAAACATGGAACATAAAACTAGCCAATATGCCAATGCGAAAATGAGGAAAGAAGATGCAGTTTGCCCTGAGGTGGTTAAAAAATCTCAAACGAAACCTTATAGTCACCCCACTGCTGTAGTACTGAGAAAATGCATCTTTCATACCAAGCCACTCATGCGTAAGACAGGGCTTGGGACCACATTAAAGGTTCTCACAGCCCACTTCTCCCACACCCACAACTACCTTTTCTTGGATATGAATTATTCAGCAGCAATGTGTCAAACAGAAAAATAACATGGCACATGCACATAAAATAGCACAAATATACAGAAAATGAGAGGGGAGGATAGAGGGGGAGAGAGAAAGAATGAAAGAGAGAGAGAAAGAGAGAGAGATGTCACTGCTCTACAGTCACGTGGAACATGATGTGCAGTACACAATCATAAAGATCCCACAGTACACATTTCCAGTGAATGCTGAGCCAGTGCCAGGATATCCATGGAAACGGGAATGTTATATTCCCATACAAGCACACTCCACCCATGTGAGTACTTGCAGGCCCAAATGAAATCTTGCTCTAAACCCCCCATTTCATCCACCTGCAGACTCTCAGCAGTTAGGGAGCTGGGCTGCTCTATGGATTTGACAGACCAGAAGACAATCATTTTAATTAAATTTAATTAAATTTAATTTAAGGAAAACAAAGTAGATTGTGCATATACTAGGTGAATATGACAGAGAAATCAAAATAATATTGATAGTGTTCTTGACAGTACAGGTCATGCACACATTAGTAAAATAAATATTAAGGAGCAAAACGGTTGTGAGACAAAGAAAATGTAAATATTGTAACATTAGGGTTAAAAGTGTATTGATGATGTATTACTATAATTCTTAATTTAGACATGGCATCTTTTTTTAATTTGCTCTAACTGCTTTGCCTTAATGGTTTTGATTAATATGAGAAGGTAGTGTTTGTGAAAGAGATTTATACCACGATTCATCAGCAAAATAATCAAATCATTACTAGGTAATGACAGGAGTGTGAAAAATTATGTGGATCCAATGATTTTTCCCAGCTCTGGCAGGCCCCTATAGACAGGGAATGTAGACCCCACCTGTCACCACGCAGTCGTAATTGTGAAATGGCTTCTCTGAGATCTACTGTAATTGTGCTGCAGAAACAGTGTTGATTTTAATGAAGCAGTTTGATAAATTCAGTATATGCAATTACAGACTGTCATCATCACATTTGGTAACAGTACTAAGGTAGGGGCCTGACCTGTCCTACAATCAAACAAATCCTCTCCCCTTAAAGTGACTGAGTCATGGCAGTGCTGCATAGCAGTTAATATTATTATTATTGTAGTTGTTGTTGTTGTTGTTATTATTATTATTATTATTATTATTAATAATAATAATAATAATAATCAGAAAATCATACACCTTCAGAATACTTGAATAACTTGAATAGAATACACTTGGAATAACTGTGAATGTCGATATATAGAATCACTTGATCTAAAACACTTTATGTAAGCTGTCCAACATCTTTCGAAAGGGATGTTCATGCAGAAAAGCTGAACCTGAAAAGGCAGCTTCTTTCATGGATTTAGCAGCCCTATTATATATTAATGTATCAAGTGGGAATTTGCTGCAGTTGATATGGCATGTGCCATGCACATCACCTTTGCATATGAAAATACCATACTCATGTTAACAGTGAGATCAAGGCTGTGTCATATGGAAAGCAGAGCTTTATTTGAACGTAAATAAATAATAATATTTCTAAAAGATTCGGCATTCAGCATTTTGAAAGGAAAAAAGGATACTGAACACAATCAGCTGTGGTCCTTGACAAATAAAGGAAAGAAAATTGTTAATTTGAGAATTAAGGAACCATTATCACAGAAGAAAATACTCAAGAGATTTACAACGTGAATTAAAAATAAAAGGTTTACATGCATAGATTTAAAAAAATACACAATTGTATATTAGTACGTTTTGGCACCTTTTGTCAAATATATCTTTTCTTAATGAAAATGTTAATTAAATCAAGGCCTCCATGCTCTGCTGAAGTATTTTGATGGCCTTAATGAAGCTGACACTTGGAAAGTGGATTTCAAAACCTCCCCTGATTGGCCCGAGCACAGGTGTGCCCTAGCATCTACAGGCGTTGCCATGGTTATGGCATGTCTTCCAGTCCTATGTAATTTTGTACATCAGAAATTAGATTCCATCACAACTGGCTCCGCAAACAGTACATATTTGACCGCAGAGTTTATATATGTGCATACATGTACTCTATTGCCACTTTCTTAGGTACACCTGGTCGATAACGCAAATAGCCTGCTCCTCCATACAGCACATCACGTGTCTGCGACTCAATAAATAAAGCATGCAGACATGGTGCAAAAGTTTAGTTGTTGCTCGACCAAACTTTAGAATGGGAAAAGACACATGATCTAACCAACTTTGACTTTAGTGTGATTGTTGGTGCTGGACATGGTGGTTCCAGCATCTCAGAAACGGCTGCCCTCCTGGGACTTTCACACACTACATCGTCTAGAGTATACAGAGAATGATGCGATAAACAAAAAAAACGTCCAGTGAGCGGCAGTCAGAGGAGAATGGGCACACTGATTCAAGCTAACAGAAAGGACACGATTTATCAAATAACAATGGTGTGCAGAAGGGCATCTCTGAATTCATAATGCGTCAAACCTTGTGCTACAGCAGCAGAAGGCGACACCAGCTTCCACTTCGGTCTGCAAAGAACAGGAAGATGAGGCTACAGTGGGCACATGATCACCAAAACTGGACAATTGAAGATAGGTGAAATGTTGTCTGGTATGACGAATCTCGATTTCTTCAGCGGCATTTAGATGGTAGGGTCAGAATTGTAAACAGCATGAGTCCATGGATCCTTCATGCCTTGGGGTGCAGGCTGGTGTTGGTGGTGTAATGGTGTGGGAAATATTTTCTTGGCAACAATTAGGCCCCTTAATACTAATTAGCATCATTTGAATGGCACAGCATAGCTACCCAGCTAACAAAATTAGGTCCTGCGTCTCAAAATGTCATCAGGACCTCGCCTTGACGTCTTTTTGTAGGGTTATCCAAACGTTATGTGGACGTCACAGATAATGTTCCTGGGACGTTCTAGTAACGTCCCCCAGACATTCATTGACGCTATATTGTAACCAGTAACAGACGTTGCAGGAACATCCCTGAATGTCCCATGAATGTTATGAGCACAACGTCATATCATAACCGGATAGGGACGTTGCTTGAACGTCCCCAAAAAATTCTAATTAAATGTCATATTGTAACCAAACAGTGACCTTCCTAGGACTTTAATAACATCCTACTAATGTTTTTAGGACATCCCAAGGGAACGTCACGTCATAACTTTGAGGGGACTAAAAGGGGACGTCCCTGGGATGTCCATTATTCGTTGGGTAAGCATTGTTTCCCCTTAGGCATTTTTGTATTTGGATCATTGTGTAAAAGTAAAAAATGAGACAATGGATCAATGTGTTTTACCTGACGTTGTGAATTTTTCTCAAAAGTGCCGACGCTTTAATGTTATTATTTGACCGGCTCATAAACGTTATTATACAATCTCATACAAGTTGTATCAGGATAACTGCTTAATGGTTTAAAAAGAACACTGCAAAGCAACTAGGAGTCAACCTGGGGACTCATTAAGCATGGGCTAGAAAAATTTTTAATTTGTAGTAGGCCTAGTGACACTGTTTTGTTCAAATTCCAAATGCACAAAAAATTAAGATTATTTTTGCTCGCAACATGATGTTAGCCTATATTCAAATCAATAAATTAAAGTATATAGAACTCCCACAGAAGATGCACATCTTAACAATTTAAGAACATCAAGAAGCATAGGCAGATATTCAGGTCCAGATATTCAAATCAAATGATTCCATAGAAGCAATTATCAGAGAGCAATCTACAAAGGAATGCAAATGTACTTAACACCCCGGTTTTATACAATTACAGAAGATTGCGCATCATTCTTTGAAATAAGTGTAGGCCTATTTTCTAGTTAGTGGTATGTGTTTTCTGTGGCACAACGTAATCATATGTGGCTCTGGGAACGTTTAGGCTACTTCCGGCATTTAAGGTTTGAATCCCTCTCTGCAGCATCTGATTCTTTTTGTCTTTTATAAATTATTATTCTCGTGAAGAGGATAATGTTTTCCATCAATCGATCAGTGAACTGAGGGCGATTTTATAAGAACTGTGGCAGGCATGGCGAAAAAGATTTTTGCAAAGGTGAGATACGAACATGCATCACCACAAAAGGGAGAACCTACAGTGGGAGAAGCTGCTTAAACCAATGCGCCACCCGAGAATGTGGAAACAAAAATGTATCCTCAGGCTTTAAAAGGCAAGTTTTTGTGAGAACAAGAAGACTATGTGCACATGTTATGCTTTTCACATATAAGAATGTTCTTTTCACATTAAATAACATATTTTTATTGCAAAGGCAAAGAAATTTGAACAATATTAATTTTAAATGTTTCACATCAACAACTAACAAAAATGACTTTCACGTGACACATAAAGTTTGAATGACCACGTTCACTTCGGATGGTAAGATGAAAAAACACAGGGCCAAGTTTCATTAAATAATTACGAAACATTGGGTAGCATTGCTTTGGAAAAGAGCTTGTTTAATTTGTGTGAGCTAAGATAGCCAATATTGTTTGTTGTAACTTGGCCTTATTTTATATCAATACGCCTACTTTTATTGGCAGGCCTCGGTTTTGCTATTTTTATTATAGGCAGTGCTTTGTATGCGTAACGTGGCATTTTTATACGTTGATAACATTTTCTGTTGAGTTTTATGTTATAGGCTATACTTTCAGCCCCACGCAACTATAAGCACTAATCAATCTTTAATCTCCCTGTCACCCCATGTATTATTATGAAGTTACATAAAAAATTAAATAAAATTGACCTAATTGAAATACATGTGTCCAAGGGCTCTATCTTGGCGATATTGGCGCTTGGTCTAAGTGCATGGCGTAAAGTCCATTTAGGGCGTGTCCAAGTCCACTTTTGCTATTTTAATGGCGTGTTTTTTGGGCGCTAAGCACGGCGCAATGTCGAAATGGGCTGAACCGAGTCTCTTCATTAATTATAGGCGTGTCTTGGGCGTGACATGCAATAAACCAATCAAAATGTCATATCCCATTCCCTTTAAAAGCCTGCTTTCCCACCTTGGCGGATTGCTTAATGGCGAAACAGACATGCTCGTGCGTGTTTAGTGTGATAGGCTAAATGGATCAGTAGTATGATCAATATTATTCAAACTAACCATTAGCTTATGAGTTCCCGGTAATTCCCGACAGGGGCTGTTATTTTACAAAATATATGCGGTTAAATTTCGTTAAAAGGACCTGCAACAGCTGCAAATAAGCTATCAATGGCTTCAGTTTCACCTTAGAAAACGCCAAATTAACCTGCTTGTTCAACAAATTTCGTTTGATTATGCAATTAAAGTGTCAAACATCAATTCCATGAGGCTGTTCTCATGCAGTTCTCGAAGTTCAAGCTTCATCCGAAGTTCATTAGGCTACCTGCATAGTATTATTGATTAATAACATAAATAACGTCATTTTGCCTTAATGATGACACTAAATACAATAAAGCTGTCAGGTTGGCAACCCATAGGTTCAGCATATTTTCCCCTTGTTTTATAATGTCCTGCTTATGGAAATGTGACCAATCTGTTTTACTGGTAGCGTAATGCTTTAAAACGATCCACTTTCCCAGGAAGACCGTGAAAAGTGCGATTTACAGCAGGGGAAACAGACCTGATCCTGTAAAGCGCACATGCAGATAATGGCATTCAAATTAATTGTAAATTAATTGTGTATAACGTGCTGCAAATTTATTTTAGTTTCTAATTAGACGCTTAGTTCTCTTTAAAGTCTTTTGTTCCGTTATGGAATAACAGGTGAAATCAGCTGGGTTTTAATAAGCTGAGAGTATGGAAACCTTGTCACTGTAATTATGAAGGACGAAGAATAACTAAGGTTACAATTCAGTTAACATGGTGACATTTATCTCCGTTTTTTAACCATAGGCTATCGAAAAAACCTTATGCACAGCGAATCCACTGTAGCCTAGGCTATTTGAAAAACAATAAATGCAACATTCACTGGACAAGGTTTTGAACTTTTTTCTGTCACAACCATTCTATTTACTTACAGGCTGTATTCCTAGATCTGAAACTCAAATGTCCGTCTATTGCAGTGCGCGTGTTTTCCATTGAATGACAATTCACACATTAGGTGTAAATTACAATTCGCGCATTAGGCTTGATATAGGTGTTATTTCTTAATGGGTAGCCATTGTAACATGTAAACAACTGCGACATGACTTTAGACCAGGTTTGTGGTGGTTCTAGCGCAAGCGCTTTCTGCTGGCTCAAGATAGCAATACGCCAAAAATAATCCTGGCCACTCCTCATCTTAAGACCAACACGCCCAGTTCACTTGTAATGGGCGCACGCATACATGGTAGTTAAACGACTTAAGCACTAGGCGTTATAATGAACCTATCGCCGGGTGTAAGATAGCAAAGACACTTGCGTTTGGGTTAGCGCCGCTTTGCGCCGGGTGTAAGATAGGGCCCCAAGTGTTAGTTTTAGACTTGTACAGAAGTGTGTCAACTTTTTAAATCACATTCAGAACACTAGACATTAACACAATATACAAAGTCTAATTATTTAAGCTTTCAAACAACCAATGCACAGTGGTTTGTCCATTAAAACTATGAAAGTGAATGCTTTCCCATTGATAAAATTGGCTGAAACAGCTATAAATTGTAGTACCGGCATGCACTTTTATTAGAAATGACCTGTTTGGTTTAGATGCAGCTGTCTTTACGCTCAGATTACCAACATAACTTGATGCAATCTTGCGGCACTTGCCAAAAATGACACGTCGTCGGTGCAGCTATTACCAGACGATAATCAGACCATAACTTTAAAGAAAGGGTATACAGCAGCCAATGTGTCTTTCCACGCAGTCATGGTGGTGCAGCAGTAATACTCACTTGTTAATTTAAAACCAACAGCGTATAGCCTATCAAAGGTTGAATCTCGGCTAGCTCTTCAATAAAAAAAATTATGAAAATAAATAAAAACAAGTATTCCACGATTTTTAACCATAGGCTATCGAAAAAACCTTATGCACAGCGAATCCACTGTAGCCTAGGCTATTTGAAAAACAATAAATGCAACATTCACTGGACAAGGTTTTGAACTTTTTTCTGTCACAACCATTCTATTTACTTACAGGCTGTATTCCTAGATCTGAAACTCAAATGTCCGTCTATTGCAGTGCGCGTGTTTTCCATTGAATGACAATTCACACATTAGGTGTAAATTACAATTCGCGCATTAGGCTTGATATAGGTGTTATTTCTTAATGGGTAGCCATTGTAACATGTAAACAACTGCGACATGACTTTAGACCAGGTTTGTGGTGGTTCTAGCGCAAGCGCTTTCTGCTGGCTCAAGATAGCAATACGCCAAAAATAATCCTGGCCACTCCTCATCTTAAGACCAACACGCCCAGTTCACTTGTAATGGGCGCACGCATACATGGTAGTTAAACGACTTAAGCACTAGGCGTTATAATGAACCTATCGCCGGGTGTAAGATAGCAAAGACACTTGCGTTTGGGTTAGCGCCGCTTTGCGCCGGGTGTAAGATAGGGCCCCAAGTGTTAGTTTTAGACTTGTACAGAAGTGTGTCAACTTTTTAAATCACATTCAGAACACTAGACATTAACACAATATACAAAGTCTAATTATTTAAGCTTTCAAACAACCAATGCACAGTGGTTTGTCCATTAAAACTATGAAAGTGAATGCTTTCCCATTGATAAAATTGGCTGAAACAGCTATAAATTGTAGTACCGGCATGCACTTTTATTAGAAATGACCTGTTTGGTTTAGATGCAGCTGTCTTTACGCTCAGATTACCAACATAACTTGATGCAATCTTGCGGCACTTGCCAAAAATGGCACGTCGTCGGTGCAGCTATTACCAGACGATAATCAGACCATAACTTTAAAGAAAGGGTATACAGCAGCCAATGTGTCTTTCCACGCAGTCATGGTGGTGCAGCAGTAATACTCACTTGTTAATTTAAAACCAACAGCGTATAGCCTATCAAAGGTTGAATCTCGGCTAGCTCTTCAATAAAAAAAATTATGAAAATAAATAAAAACAAGTATTCCACGATGTGTGTTGACTACCCTTGATCCTGTCACAAGGGATGTCATGTCAGGTTTATTTATTTATTACTTTTTAACAAGCACTGTTGGCTTTAAGTTGTATTATTAACGGTGAAACAACATGCGACTGGTAACGTGGCTCCAGAAACGATGTATTGACGTTGTCTATGTAACATTGTCCATGCAGTGTGTGTGCGGCAGTGTAGTATAATGGTATAGGAACTGGACTTCGATTCCCAGGTAGGACACTGCCGATGTACCCTTAAGCAAGGTAATTAACCTGAATTGCTTCTGTATATGTCCAGCTGTATGAATGGATGAATGTAATAAGAAGTTGTGTAAGTTGCTCTGAATCAGAGCATCTGCTTAATGTCTGTAATGTAATGTAACTATTTCTCACATAGCCGCAACCATGTTATTATAATGTTTAGGAAACTTTAATTTCCAACCATAATGGAACGCAAAATCAATGTCCGTCAAATTGTAATATTATTATGACGTTTGATTTTGTATGGTGCCACAACATTGTAATCTTACCATTGAATGAGCTTTCATTTTCAACCATCATGGGACATAAATCCAACATTGTAGGGTGACGGTCAAATTACAACATTGAATAAACTTTCATTTTCAACCTTCACATACCTCAAATGCAACGTCAGAGATTGACCATCAAATTGCAACATCATTACAACGTACTATTTTTAACGTTGTGAATTTACTGTTTAAAAAACTTCTAATTTCAACCACCTTACAACATAAAGTTGACGTTTCATGTCTAACTGAGCTGTAGCATTGACATTCAAACGTTTAAAAACCTTTCACTTTCAACCATCACATACCCTCAAACTAATGTCATGTAAGTAAGGTTTTTGACGTTGTTTCAACCATAACACAATAAAAAATGCCAAAGGGGTTCTGATCATGTTCATGCCTGATCATGTTCATGCCTAGCTGGGAATCGAACCTGCAACCTTGTAACCGAAAGGTTGCAGGTTCGATTCCCAGCTAGGACACTGCCGTTGTACCCTTGAGGGGTACTTAACCTGAATCGCTTCAGTATATATCCAGCTGTATAAATGGATAATATGTGAAAAATGCTAAAATGTTGTGTAAGTCGGTCTGGATAAGAGCGTCTGCTAAATGCCTGTAATGTAATTTATGGCCACAGTCTACCTGGCTATAAAGGGATGACCATGGTCAGAAAGAATGCCACCCTTTTTCAAATGGATACTTCCCGTAGGATAATGCGTCGTGTCACAAAGCTCATACCTCAAGCTGGTTCCATGAACATGACAGTGATTTCAGTTTACTCCAATAGCCTGCAAAATTCCCAGATCTCAATCCAAAAGAGCACCTTTGGGATTAGGTGGAATGGGAGGAATCAGCAGGAACTGTGTGATACTCTGCAAAATACAGGCTGTTCTGCAGGCAAAAGGGGGTCCTAACTCGGAGCGGAACGCCTTCTGCACGATCGCCTTGATCTCCCACAAAACCAGGGCTACAATTTGCGAGGCGGGTACGATGGGTACCGGACATGGATCTCTGTCCACGTGGTCATAAATGCGAGAAAGCCCGTCCGGCTTAATGTTCTTAGAACCGGGTCGGTACGTGATAAGGAAATTGAAGCATGCGGAAAAAAATAATGACCTTATTTAGGCTTGACGAGAGTTACGTCTTTTGGCTTGCTGAACATATTCGAGATTTTTATGATCCGTCCTAACTATGAACGGATGCTCAGCTCCCTCTAACCAATGACGCCACTCCTCTAAAGCCATTTTGATCGCCAGCAGCTCCCGATCTCCTACATCCCTGGTATTCAAATCACGGTTCTCGAGGTCAGAGAACTGCTGGTTTTCCACCCTCCCTTTACCTGGGAGTCAGGTGTGAAGACACTCTGGCCAATCAGTGGCACTAATTGTTCAGTTAATTACCTGGGAGAAAGAAAACCAGGGCCTGATTTGGATTTGAGGTCCACAGTTCACTATCCATGTCCTACATCATAGTTTCTCTCAGCAGGTGTTAAGCCACGAGAAAAATATGCGCATGGGTGCATCTTGCGGTCCAGCGGGGAATGCTGAGACTCCAAAGCATTCACCTCTACCACAAAGGGGAGGGAGGGATTGGGCATTATGAAAATGGGTTCGGAGCTGAATCTTTTCTTTAGCTCCGTGAAGGCCGCCTCAGCTTTGGAATTCCACTGGAAGTGTGACGGCGATGTCTTTTTAGTGAGAGCTGTGATGGGCGCAGCTACAGCACTAAAATTACGGATGAACTGTCAATAAAAATTTGCAAAGCCCAGAAAGCACTGCACCTGTTTAACCGAAAGGGGAGAGAGCCAGTTTCTGCAGAAACCTTCTCCGGATCCATTTGAGGTCCCTGGCTAACTGTTCCCTCCAGCATCTTCAGAAGGTCCTTTGCTGTTGTTCTGGGATTGGTTCACACTTTTCGCAACAAAGCACGTTCATCTCTAGAAGACAGAACGCGTCTACTTCCTGAGCAGTATGACAGCTGCGTGGTCCCATGGTGTTCATACTTGCGTACTATTGTTTGCACAGACGAACATGGTAACTTCAGGCATTTGGAAATTGCTCCCAAGGATGAACCAGACTTGTGGAGGTCCACAATTTTCTTTCTTTTGATTTCCCCATGATGTCAAGCAAAGAGGTACTGAGTTTGAAGGTAGACCTTAAAATACATCCACAGGTACACCTCCAATTGACTCAAATAATGTCAATTAGCCTATCAGAAGTTTCTAAAGCCATGACATCATTTTCTGGAATTTTCCAAGCTGTTTAAAGGCAGTCAACTTAGTGTATGTAAACTTCTGACCCAATGGAATTGTGATATAGTGGATTAAAAGTGAAATAATCTGTCTGTAAACAATTGTTGGAAAAATTACTTGTATCATGCACAAAGTAGATGTCCAAACTCACTTGCCAACACTATAGTTTGTGTTGTGAAAATTGTGGAGAGGTTAAAAATTTGTTTTAATGACTTCAACCTAAGTGTATGTAAACTTCCGACTCTAGTTCAAAGTCTACACAATTATATGTAAATTCAGCATCCTATTGAACTCTGTGAAAAAATAAGTCAGGAAAAACAACCCTTAAAGTTATCCATCCATATCTACTGCATATCTGGCAGAGTGGTGGTTTGAGGCTCGTACCTCAGACCCTTGACAATTTACAGCCATTTAGCCAACCATGGGTTCCATACTATTCCCGTGTACTTTACAGCTTAATCTAGTCCCACCCCCCAATTCCCATGGAGATCCATTCAAATGCAGAGAGCTTATAGTATCGCTTGTAAGAGTACCTGAAAATAAGATATCAAGAGTGTTTTGATATCCTTTTGTACCCAGTCATGGTAGCATCACCTGTATACCTGTGGAGTGTTCCAAACAGGTGTTTTTAGAACTTCCCAGTCTTTTTCTGCCCCTGTCCCAACTTTTTTGGGTATCAAATTCGGAATTAGCGTATATTTACATTAAATATTACTTAAATATTTTCTTTGTACTGTTTTCAATTAAATATTGTGAGGGAGGGGAAGGGGTCGGAGAACCAGACGTGACCGTAAGGGGATCTACAAGCTACCCACAAACATGAGATAACCACTAGTTGGGGGAAATAATATGAATTCCATGTCAGAACAGGAAAAAATAAAGGGGAAATAACCCCCGGTGTATCAGCCAACAGAAAACAACCCAGAAAAGAGGGCGAAACCAGCCTCGAAGACTCGAGTGGAAATAGGCAGAAAAGAAAGAAAATACCTCCAGCTGAATAAAATACAAATGAGCTCAAACAAGGAGGAAAAAGAGAAAAGGGTAACAAAGGTTACAGGCTCAATGAGGACTGAACAAAAACTGAGGAAAGAACTTAGATTAGAGAAGGAAAATAGGAAAGAAAAAGTCCTAGGGACTGAAGCTATAACTCTAAGCTAAAGAAGTTCCTGCGTATCTTTAAACACAGAAAAGATAAGCAGTCTTCTAGTTCTAAGCCGAAGTTATGGGCCTAAGCATAAACAAAGCTTACACAAAAGCATGGAACAAAGGAGGCGCTGAGATTATGTAGCCAGCAAAACACCTGAAACAAATAACTATAATGAGACATGGACGGTGGAAAAAAACAACAGGAGCGCCCTCTGACGGCCCCGAGAGCCAGAATCCGCAGAAACGAAAAAGCAGGCTGCAAAACCTTTACAAAATGTATGTAAAAGATAATTTATAAATCACTGCTTTCTGCTTTTATGTGCATTTTACATACTGTCCCAACTTTTTTGGAATTGGGGTTTGTATTATAAATTTATATTATTATAAACCTTTTACTTCTGTGCCTGAATCAAGTACTTAAACTGAATCGCCTGAGTAAATATATAGCTGTATAAATGTACACTGCCCGGCCAAAAAAAAAGTTGCAGTTGCACCAGTCATGCATAGTGCCCACTGTACAAGCCTCTGGAGGCAGTGTTATGATCTGGGGTTGCTTGGTCAGGTCTAGGCTCAGCAACGTTATGCAGCAATAAAATGAAGTCAGCTGAGTACCTGAATGTACTGAATGACCAGGTTATCCCATCAATGGACATATTCCAGGACGACAATGCCAAGATTCATCGGGCTCTAATTGTGAAAGAGTGGTTCAGGGAGCGTGAGGAATCATTTTCACACATGAATTGGCCACCAGAGTCCTGACCTTAACCCCATTGAAAGTCTTTGGGATGTGCTGGAGAAGACTTCATGGAGTGGTTCGATTTTCCCGTCGTCAATACAAGATCTCGGCCAAAAATTAATGCAAGTCTGGACGGAAATAAATGTTGTGATGTTGCATAAGGTTGTCGAAACAATGCCACGATGAATGCGCGCCATAATCAAAGCGGTCCAACAAAATATTACAGTGTGCGACTTTTTTTTTGGCCGGGCAGTGTATATTGTGTTACATGTAAGCTACTGTAGATATGTCACCCTGGGTAAGTGTGTCTGCTTAGCAAATAAATAATGAAGCTAAAGTAATGGTCAGAGAGCAGGCAGAACCTGCAGATATTTATTAATCACGTTTAATGGTTGAAGTTCTTAATTAATGGTAAGATAGCTACCTTGAATAAAACAAAATGGTGAATGATTAACAAGTTTGCTGTAGGTTTTAAAATGTCACATGCATTTCATTTATAAATAGACTTATTATTAACACATCAAATGTCTGGCTCCAGGAAGGGTGTGCCTCTCTTTAATAGTTTACCTTTAATAATGACTACCCAGGCGCGACAGTCACCACTCAAGGCCGCTTCAAATCCAGTTGCATGAATTTGAAGCTGGATAATCTGATTAGTTTAATTAAGCGAGGGTAATAGACCACTCTCTGAGATATGAGGGCATGCTGTGACTCGGGCATTCTGTTGAGAAACATGTCAGTACTTGAGAGGAAACCAGTAAGTACTAAGCACATTCATATTTTCATACATACAAGGTACTTTTGTCCAGGGCTAAGAGTTTAAATGAGAATAACAGGCAAAATATATTAAATAACAGCCGCCATTTGATTGAGGCGACTAGCCAATCAGAGCTCATTAAATGTGAGCCTCCACCATTACCATAGATAAATAAGCCATTAGAATCAGAGACTGCTTATCACCGAGGGGACTACACACACTGTGAATGAAGGAATGATACTTCAAAAATATCAGATGCAACGTAAATCATTTTTAATACAACATATAAACAATGGAATCCAATATATGTATTACTACTGACAAAGAATATTACTTGAACTACATTTTGCATTATTAAGTTACAGTAAAGCAATGTATGTGAGTATGTGTGTGTGGGTGTGTGTGTCTATATTCCTATTTTGATTATTTTTTATTATATTGTGTATATACTCATTCTGTGTAACATTTTAATGAATACCATTTTACTACATTTCTGTTGTATGTAAGTAATAGGAAAACTTCATATGGGAAACAACAGACACAGTATGTAGTAAATACCTTATTATATTATAGGTAACTGATGTGCTTAAATAATTACCTTTTGTAAAGACAATCATATTTTTCCTTTTGGGAATTATGTATGGAATAGACTTCAAGAGTGAATTTTCTGAGATATACTGTTCTTTAGATGCAAAGCATACCATTATCTGAGCAAAGCAATGTACATTTTCCAAAACAATCAGTTGGACTGATTGGTACATCATTAGAGCTACTGGCATGCCTGCTTTTAAGACTGTTTTCAGGGTCAGTTCATTGTTATGTTTAATTTTCATCTTCGGAATTGGCTCTTTGGAAGGTTGTTCTAATCTCGTTTGACAAAGCGAAACATCATCCTGAGGTTGATGAATGAGGATTAACAGCGCTTCAGCAGTAGTGTGTGCATGTTTAATATGCCATGACACATCCAGTTAGATATCCAAGTATGTTCCCGTTGCCCCCAAACATGTTCACATTCATCGGCCACTTAGGAAGCATAGAGCAGCATTAGGGCTGCAGTCCCTCCTCCTAAATTCAGTGCCACAATGAATCATTTTTATTGAGATAGCTTCAGGACCCTCAACCCCTGTCACCATTGGTACAAAAGATGCTCACTGCAATGTCCGAGTGTCAGGTTGAGTTGGGTAAAGAGAAGGACTGTGGTTGTACAGTGGTGATGAAGAGATTATATAGTAATGAGATTGAGAGCTGTTCGTGAAACAGTTGAATAACACAGCTGTGTTGAGTTTCACTGTTGAAATGTGAATTGTTTCCCAATCGTGCTGATGAGGAGGCTTTGCAGAATGTTACATGCTGCCTAGTAATGTAGAACGTATACCTCTATTACGCAAATATAAAACATGTTACATGTATCAAAGAATGCAACTTTCAAGCAGTTTCCCATGACATAATCTTACAAAACACTCACTGACACTTATGTTTCAGCAATAGGCATCCACTTAAATTGTGATTACCCTTCACTGTAATTGTACAGTTAATTTACACCTTGTGAGATACCAGATTGGTAAGATAGCATCATGGGAAATGTTTGGTCATTTGGAAAGATTTTCTACTTAAAAAATAAATCAAATAAGATACATTTCATTATACATACTGCATCTATATCCACAGTCATGCGAAAAAGTAAGTACACCCCCAGATAAGTTGTCTCTTTTTAGACATATTTGGACACATGGATATTTGATCCTTATTCCAATGCTTTTTTACTGTTAAATGTCTAATTTAATTTAAGGACACAAATAAATTATGTTTTTAAATGATTCATTTATCAGAAAACAGAAGTGCAATTATCCTGTGAGGAAAAAGTAAGTACCCCCTCGCTTCAATAACTGGTGTTGCCCCCTTTGGCAGCAATAACCTCTTCTAGTCATTTCTTGTAATTGACTATAAGGGCCCTATCTTGGCGATCTTGGCCCTTAGTCTAAGCGCATGGCGCTAAGTCCATTTAGGGCGTGTCCAAGTCCACTTTTGCTATTTTAACGGCGTGTTTTTTTGGCGCTAAGCACGGCGCATGGCGCAACTGGGCTGAACCTAGTCGCTTCATTAATTATAGGTGTGTCTTGGGCGTGACATTCAATAAACCAATCAAAATGTCATATCCCATTCCCTTTAAAAGCCTGCTTTTCCACCTTGGCGGATTGCTTATGATGGCGAAACAGACATGCTCGTGCGTGTTTAGTGTGATCAAGGAATAGGCTAAATGGAGTATGATCAATATTATTCGGACTAACCATTAGCCTATGAGTTCCCGGTAATTCCAGACAGGGCTGTTATTTTACAAAATATGTGCGGTTAAATTTCGTTAAAAGGACCTGCAACAGCTGAGAATAAGCTATCAATGGCTTCAGTCTCACCTTAGAAAACGCCAAATTAGCCTGCTTGTTCAGCGAATTTCGTTTGATTATGCAATGAAAGTGTCAAACATCAATTCCAAGAGGCTGTTCTCATGGAGTTCTCGAAGTTCAAGCTTCATCCAAAGTTCATTAGGCTACCTGCATAGTAGGCTAATATTGATTAATAACATACATACCATTATTTTGCCTTAATGATGACACTAAATAGCCTACAATAAAGCTGTCAGGTTCGCAACCCATAAGTTAAGGCATATTTCCCCTTGTTTAATAATGTCCTGTTTATGGAAATGTGACCAACCTGTTTTACTCGTAGCATAATCCTTTAAAACAATCCACTTTCCCAGGAAGACCGTGAAACGTGCGACTTACAGCAGGGGAAACAGAGAACATGTAGCTCACGTGCAGAGAATGGCATTAAAATTAATTGTGAATTAATTGTGTAACGTGCTGCAAATTTGTTTTAGTTTCTAATTAGACGCTTAGTTCTCTTTAAAATCGTTTTGTTCAGTTAAGGAATAACGGGTGAAATCAGCTGGTTTTTAAACGGTGAGAGTATGGAAACCTGGTCACTGTAATTTAAAAAAATATGAAGGACGAAGAATAGCTAAGGTTACAATTTAGTTAACATGGTGACATCTCCGTTTTTTAACCATAGGCTATCGAAAAAAACCTTATGCACAGCGAATCCGCTGTAGCCTAGGCTATTTGAAAAACAATAAATGCAATATTCACTGGACAAGGTTTTGAAGTCACAAACCATTCTATTTACTTACAGGCTGTATTCATAGATAAACAGAGCTGTATTGTAATGACATCTGAAGCGCATTTTCAGAACTTAAATGTCCGTCTATTGCCGTGCGCGAGTTTTCCATTGAATGACAATTCACGCATTAGGTGCAAAGACAATTCGCGCATTAGGCTTGATAGCTATAGGTGTTATCAGCTCCTTTTTAATGGATAGCCATTGTCCCGTACCACCGCACATCGCCTGGATGTTGATGGAGTGGGCTGAGAGCAATGTAATGTGGCATTGTTTCCCTTCGCTGAGGGAAAGGTATGTGGACCTATGGAACCTTTTATTATTATGCATTTTTGATATAGCCTACACAATAATAATATTTCACATTGTGATCTAGATATTTTAGTCATGCCTGTGCACGCCCCTGTGTGTAACAGACAGGAGGGTATGCGCGTTGTGCACACGCCTATGTAGACGCACTTATATGCGCCGTTAAAATAGCATGTAAACAACTGCGACATGACTTTAGACCAGGTTTGTGGTGGTTTCAGCGCAAGCGCTTTCTGCTGGCTCAAGATAGCAATACGCCAAAAAGAATCCTGGCCACTCCTCATCTTAAGACCAACACGCCCAGTTCACTAATGATGGCGCAAGAGTACATGGTAGTTAAACGGCGTAAGCATTAGGCGTTATTATGGACCTAGCGCCGGGTGTAAGATAGCAAAGACACTTGCGTTTGCGTTAGCGCCGCTTTGCGCCGGGTGTAAGATAGGGCCCTAAGTCTCTTACATCGACTGGGAGGAATTTTCAGACATTCTTCTTTGCAGTACTGCTTTAATTATGTGATGTTAGAAGGCTTACTTGAATGCACAGCCCGCTTCAAGTCCCCACAAAGCATTTCGATAGGATTGAGGTCTGGACTTTGACTTAGCCAATCCATAACCCTCCATTTTTTCTGTAGTAGATTTGCTTGTATGTTTAGGATCATTATACTGTTGGAGGATCCAGGACCTTTTCAGCATCTGAACTGATGGCCTCACATTCTCCTCAAGAATGCTCTAGTAGTCTAGTATAAAGTTGAATTCATGGTTGAATCTTTTATGGTAAGTTTACCAGGCCCTGAGGCAGCAAAGCAACCCCAAACCATAACGCCCCCTCCACCATGTTTCACCGTTGGAATGAGGTACTTCTGCTCAAAGACAGTGTTGCATCTTCGCCAAGCATGACGTTTTGCATGGCGCCCAATCAACTCCAACTTTGAAGCATCAGTCCAGAGTACATTTTCACAGTAGTTTTGAACTTTATCCAGATGTTGTTTGGCAAAGTTCAGTCGTGCTTTTATATTCTTTTTGGAGAGTAGGGGCTTCTTCCTTTCTATCCTCCCATGTAGGCCAAGTTTGTGCAATCTATTTCTGATTGTTGTCTCATGCACTTTCACATTAACAGTGGCAAGTGAAGTCTGTAGGTCCTTAGATGTTACCCTTGGGTTCTTGGAGACTTCTACGAGCATCTTTCAGTCAGCTCTTGGGGTGAATTTGGTGGGACGGCCTGTCCTGCGTAGATTTCTGGTGGAATTTTCTCCATTTGGATATGATGCATTGAACAGTTGAATGGTGTACTTCAAACTGCTTTGAAATGGCTTTGTAACCCCTCACAATCTTTTTTTCTCAGGGCTCCGTCTAGCTCTTTTGACCTAGGCATGATATGTTCGCACACACCTCAATGGTTAGGTCCAAACCAGATCAATTGTCTGTTTTTATGTAGCATAGAACGTCCAAATTATTATCTAATAAGTGGACAATCATTTACACCTGTTTTGAGCACCAGACATCAATTTGAATCAATATATTTGATAGTAAAGGTAGGGCTGTACTTACTTTTTCCTCATGAGGAATTTGCATTTATGTTTATGTTTATTTAAGTCTACTTTTTTAGCATCATTTGTTTAATTGTTTACCTTAATCAATCAATATGGTTGAAATTAAAATAAAATAAACTTGTGTCCAGATATGTCAAAAAAACTGACTACCGTTTGAGGGTGTACTTTTTCACACACAGAATATACTGCTTGTGGGAAATAATCCAGCAAATATGCAGCCTATCCTTTCTTTGGTGGCTATCAAGGATATGTTGACTGTCCATGCCATGAGAACTTACACATATTTTGACACAGAAACATTAGGAGATTTAATGTGGATGAAATTAGTAGCCTATTTCATCCACTCTCGCACCAGGAAAACAGTAGGCTGCACATTAAAATTCTTGAAACCACAGGCAACACTTACGTTGCAAATATAGAATCCCCGATTACAACTGCGTTCGTCGGAGACGGTAGTAATAATGAGACAGATACATGCTTCTAAGCAGACACTTTTATCCAAAGCAACGTAGCCTACAGTATATGAATGCATACATTATGAAGCAGGGGTCGATGTTGGGGAGCTGAGGATGTCAAAACGATTTCAAAAGTGTTCATTTCATCGTTATAACACTGCCCAATTACTTTTGACAATGCATGTTGCTAAAAATGTTATTTCCATTTTTATCTTCGCTGGACATTTTTTGTGTATTTCTTGTGTGTACGATACAATCTTCCTCAATGGAGGGGAGTGAGAGGGGATTATGACGAGGAGGAGACTTTTTTTGATTGTAAACACAGGATCACAGCCAGGCTAAAAATCCTGCATTGTGCACCTTTAACATTTTAATTAGCGTTTCTGAAATTTTGTAACATGAACGGACGGTATCCTTATCACGGAAAGGGTTCAGCGAACAAAACTAGATTTTAGACCCAAAAGTGTGCTAACTTGGAGAAACATCGATAGAATGTCCATTGTTTATTTAGCAATTTTCTGGAGGAATTATCATTATTTTCTGTTTCTCCATGGCATCCCCATTGAGAGTAGTGTCTACATAGCTTGTGTCATAGGAAAGACTATTATCTCGGATTTGTTTAGTCTCCCTGGAACAAGATGAGCCCACATACAAGGTTCTATGACCAGTATAGGCCAAGCAGTCCCTCAGTATAGCTAATGAGACTGCCGATGCTAGTAATTATAGCTTTTATAGTGATGACTGACAAACATTTTAGCCAATGAAATTACGATTCCAATGGTGTATAAGTCGTTAGATTTGCACAAAAGCACATGCATTGTTTTTCCTGCTTAAAAAAACCCACAGCCTTTTCAGTACGCACTGGGTACGCACACTGAGAATGTCACACAGGACATAGTTCTGCATGGGAAAAACAGTTATTGAGATATTTTTTTTGTTTTCTTTTACACCTAAAATTTATTTTACAATGGCTAAACCTAAACAAGAAGACTTGTTATACTGTGGAAATCACTTGTCTAAGCGATGAGGAGCTGCATATTTCTGAGGAGGACAAATACTGAAAAAGCAGTACTGACTCCAGAGCAGAGGACATGTTCATTGAAGGACTTGATCCCATTATTATTATTATTATTCAGTACACTTACATAAAATAAGGACTAATAATAAATAAGGAGTAGGCCTGATTTTTTATAATAAATTTGGTTTAATGCATAAACTAAGGCTTGGGCAAATGGTGTAATGCTGATATGATAGCTAAGTATATACACTATAACAGAACATAACATAACTTAATGACAAAAACAGGCCATTCAGCCCAACAATGCTAGCATTTTAAATTATCCTTAACATGAAGGGCTTCTTCTTCTGACTCATTTTCCTATTGAACTCTATGGAAAAATAAGTCAGGAGAAACAACCAAGTGATCCATCCATATGAACTGCATATCTGGCAGCAGAGTGATGGTTTAAGGCTTGTTTGATACCTCAGACCCTTGATGACTTACAGCCATTTCGCCAACCATGTATTCCATACTGTTCCAGCATAATTTACAGCTAAATCTAGTCCCACCCCCCAATTCCTATCGGGATCCATTCAAATGCAGAGAAGTTATAGTATCGCTTGTAAGAGTACCAGAAAATAAGATATCAAGAGTCTTTTTATATTGTTGGGTCACAGACATCAGGAAGTCATGGCATGCAAAGGGTATGTGACCAAATATTAAAAATGATTACTTCATTCTACATTATGTTAAACTGTCCAATATTTTTTGATGCCCGGAAATGGGAGGGACTATGCACTAAAGGTTCTATAATTTCTAAACGGTTCATACCCTCAAATGAAAGCTGACAGTCTGCACTTAAATCTCATTGTCATTGTATCCTTTCAAACTCAAAATGCTAGAGTACAGAACCAAAATCACAAAAAATGTGTCACTGTCCAATGAATTATGGTGCTCACTGTATATAGTGTATTATTTAAATGGCTTAGTCTTGAATTAGAAGAATAAGGCCCTTAAAAGAATAATGCCATTACAAGACAATCTACTTTTATACTTTGATATATACATTTTGATATATAAAATATACATTGTCTTGAAAGTTGAAATATTGGCATTCTTGTTGCCACCATCATAAAGTGGGTAATATCTCATTTACCTTTGCGTATTTGTAAATTAAAATGTTTTGCAAATTCCTACCAGTGTTTTTCTTCTATTGTCTTAACTTACGAGTAAGGTCAGAACACTAATAAAAGATTATTTCTTGGGAGGTTTGCCAACTGTATGCAGAATTTACTGTACATTGGCGCGGTAGAAGCCCCCTGGTGGCCTCTAGTGGAATGGCATGCATTTATCTCAGCGGTTCAATTATATTCTAATTTATCACATGAAGGCTGTTTTGATGCACCTTCTGTGACCTTTTTCTAAGTGCCTCAAACCTGTCACAAATTTCAATTGACATGGTGTTTCTGTGAACATGTTCAGACGCATTGACGTACTGTTTTAGAACAGCACAGAGGGGGAAAGGCCATCAAGTGCTGATCTATAGTTTATCTTATGATTGCGATTCAACATACATATATAATCAGAGATTTAAAATAATTAGGTTTTTAAAAAGTGAACATTCCTGTTTAATGCCCCAGGAATAGTGATAACTTGGACATACTGAGAGCAAGGCAAATGTCTTTAAAAAATATTTGAAACATACCTGGTGGTATTTTTAAAAAATATATTTTTTTTGCTCATAACATGTGGGTAAGATGTCAGAATTCCCTTTAAAACTTAAAAAAATAAAAATAAAAAAAGACAAAATTCCATTAACATCAGATTTCAGTTAACATGACCCAAATTTTAGTTAGCAAGCCCCCCCCAAACACACAGAAATATACTGTACACCCACGCCTTATTACCTCCAAAAGTACAACACTGAGAGCTAAATCATACAAAGAAGTCACCATTCAGAAACAAAACACAATTGATGTCAAGAGATGAGTGAATATGAAACTTCCAATCGTTGTGTGGTGAGCTGAAACCACAAAACCTTTTCTGGGAAACACTGATTACATGGTACTTACAAAAAAGGCCTTGTGACAAAGCACAAAACAAAATTCTTTAAACATAGTTTTTGCACATGCAGTGACCAATTAATGTGTAAATCTGTACACATGCATCAATTAACGTGAGCAAAAAGTACATGATTAAATTCAGTTTAGTTCCCATAGAGATACATTTAAATGCAGAGAGGTTATCGTATTGCTTGTAAGAGTACCTGAAAATAAGATATCAAGACTCTTTTGATATCCTTTTATTCCCAGTCATGGTAGCATCACCTGTTTATCTGTGGAATGTTCCAAACAAGTGTTTTTTGAACTTCCCAGTCTTTTTTTTGCCCCTGTCCCAACCCTTTGGAACATGTTGCAGGCATCAAATTTGGAATTAGCGTATATTTACAAAAATCAATAAAGTTGATAAGGTAAAACATTAAATATCTTTTCTTTGTACTGTTTCCATGTATCCTAACAAGGTTCCCAGGGCTTTTCGGGGAAAAACAGTGAGGACAAATCCCAGATCCGGCACCATACTTCACAGTGGGGATAAAGCTCTTTTCTGCATAACTCTGCCTCTTATTATGCCAAACCCACCTTTGGTATTTATTGCCAAAACGCAAAACTTTCATCTTGTCCGACCGTAGCGCCCAGTTCCAATCTAAATTCCGGTAACGTTTAGCAAACTCTCCAGGCACTTAGGTTTGTGGTATGGTGACAGCAGACGCTTTCTTCTGGCAAGCCTTCTCAATAAATAGCTTGTTGGCATAGAGGTTGAGTCTAATTGTACTTTTGGAGACTTGGTGATCCAAACGTAAACTTCTTAATTATTGCCATAATGGTGGAAATACGTAGTTTCAGACATAAAGCTATTGAAGTCACATAAAGTCTTTGCCTGATTCATGAAGGTCAACAACCTTTAGTCTCATTTAATTTGTATGTTCTCTGATCTTCCCCATGTTAATGGATGACTAAGGCTGTGTCCGTATCAGCACCCTTCCGTACTATTGAGTTGTACACTGTTGTATACTTAAAACCCCTGTATGATATACGTACTTCTGTGGTTTCACTGAGTATATTCGGGAGCATACTTTTCAAGAAGTACGGGAACATTTTGGTCACATAAATATGAGGCGCAGCTTCCTTTTAAAAAATGAGGCGCAGCTTCGCTAACGTTTTCCTTCAATAACAACAAAAACAACACGTGACATGGCCGCGCAAGGTTGGGACGTCTTACGACACTTACTACCGCAGTACAGTTGAAAAATAGTATGGAGGATACCTAAATTAAAAGATTAGATGTTTCTCATATTTTGAATGTAAGGTCATGCTGATAAGTGACAAAATATTTTTCAGCCTTTTTTCCCAGTATTGCCAATAGTTCTGGTGGGCAATGTATAATGAATGACTATAGTCTGTTAAACAAGAATTGTTAGTAAGCACAACCATTTTTATGCTTTCAAATGTATTCAATATTCCACATTGTCTCAATGTTGAGGTACTATATGACTTATGCAATGCATTATTATAATATTACTACTATCACGGCTACTATTACTACTATGTTTAAAACAATGTTTAGTTGAGAAATGCTCAAATATACTGTAAGTGTATTACCTGTATGTAAGAAAATTCAAGGTGTGATGTGAAATATTGTGAATTCTATGGTGTAGTAGAATTTATATATTTTTAAGGATATAATACCAATTAAACATGTTATATGGTAATTGGGTACATGTCTGTAGTTATAGACTTGTTGCTAAGAGACTAACATAAAGTGTTCAGGAAAGCAGAATAAAACTAAAAATGGTTTGAATAATATAGCAGTGTTTTTTGTTATCTGGGAACATAATTAAAATTGTTACTTAAAGAAGGGATAAAAAGAGACAACATTTAGGAAATTTCAGCTTAAATAATTTGCAGGTTATGGTCTTTTAATGGTTGTAATCTGTGAACTATTTATATGTTCTGCTAGTTTGGAATGCCATCAAACTTACAACACATATCAATAGTTTAAATCACATTAAATTGTTATCATAAATAGCACTATGGCTGCATAAAGTGCATAATATCATCGATCGATGTAGTTTTCCATTTTTTATATTCAATGAAATGCACTAGTATTCAGATGTATTGTGTATTTCTATATTTGGATTAAAGTATGTATACTGTTTTACTATTTTGAAATGCTGTTGATGTTATACAAATTCCCATATGTCTTCACCTATATCTCCAGGATCCATTCCTGTTAGTATGATGCTATTATCATATCGTGTGTAAGATACAATAGTTCCATTCTCAGCTCAGCTGTCCTCTGCCCCACCAAGTTTCAACATTTTGATAGCTAACCAGCCAGCTTGCTCATTATGAAATTTTAAGCACGTGCTTTATTGCATGTCACGTTCAGAACTTGCAGTATTTTGAGTTTTATGGGTAAGGCATAGCTGGCTCAAATTGACTTACTCAGAATTATAGAAAAGTAGAGTAGTGAAGTTCAGTGTATATGTCAGTCATTAATGATGATGTCATTCTGTGAAATCAAGATAAGAACTTGACCATTTGAGTTCTGATCTGGATGTACCTGGGTATTTAGACCAATGAGCTGTCTATCTCTTTTTGAGATTTGTGCCATGTGTCTGTGGTAGTTCCTGGTTCAATCCTGACTAAAGGCAAATCTATCACACTGGCTAATTGACCGTGGCTATAAGCGTAGGTGGCTGAGGCTATTTAGATAGGCAAATACAGTTGGGTGTGCACTCATATGTCTACTGCATACAGTGACATCACATTGTGAGCTTGAATAGTTTCTCCTTGCAAGGGACTAAGGTTTCCATGTGGTTGCAATAGTTATGGATCTGAACAGGGCTTGGTAAACTCAGGTAAACACTCCAATCTTACAAGAAAGATGAAATAATCAATGAAGTGCTGTGCAACAATGAAAACCTGTATACAGGATTTCCCAGAGCAAAAGTGAATACCACTGCCTCAAACGTGAGACCCTGAAAGTAAATGTATGCTGGCCCAGGTGTTCAGCTGTTGTAACATAAAACCACACCATACATAGACTATTCCCATGTCTCATAACTATTTTGTATGTCTCACAGTGATAATTTAGCAAAAGTATAGTAAACTGTTTCATTTACTTTGTGGGGATACAACATCTGACTGAATACAGACAAATATGATTTTTAATACATCATACATCACTACATAAATTTTCCAAATGACCAGAACATGCTAGTTATTTTAATTCCAGAAGTGACTTGGAGACATTTGACCAATTTCATGTACAATTAAGTGATGTTTTAATGGTCTGCAATAACATTATGAATAAATGGGTTACTGATCTTACTCGATCAGCAACCCACTAACAACTGTGGCCTACGTCTGTGGCAACGATGCATAAGATGCTACAAACTATCGTCTTTATAACTGTAGCCTATAGTGTAGTATAAAATGAGTACATTTGAATTGCGGGCCATTTCAAACCTTTAAATAAAGTCTTCATCGTTTCATCTCAAAAAATGTACTAACAAGGTTTGTGGGCATAATTGATAATGAGATATCTTTCTCAAATATAAGTAGGCTATAAGGGCTTGGATCCACAATGGGGATTATAGACTGAGTGTTTGATTTAAGTCGTGTCTTCATTCACTTCCTCTGTAAAGTAGCCTACAACGTTATGTAACGCACGCGAGTAATCCTGTGGTCCGGTAGAATAGAGCTTGGGTTTTCCTCATTGTACGCTCTCTGTTTGTGAGCTGAGTTCCAGTGGTGGGTAGAGTAGGCAAGTTAATCCACTTGCTCTGTATGGGGAATTTTGTAACGTGAGCATGTTTGCTTTGTAGTTTCTGTATTCATACAGAACAGTCGCATGCAGCATGCAGCGGCGTAAATTTCTGTCCAAGTATTTTCTCACAGCATGCAAAAGAGAAAATCAAATGGAATTCAAATGCAGTATTTCACATTGGAGTAGGCTAATGTGCAACCTCAGTGAAGTCACGTATATTCTACTACTTTTTTGCAGATGGTGGATGCGCTTTCTCGTGTAGTTACTAGGATTTATTTCGTTTTATTTGGTTCTCCAAATGGCGCACTACCAATGCAGGGTGGCCGATCCATAAGTTTAACCTCCACGACTTAAAAGTTTTTGAGATATGGTAGCCTACCTTGACTTCCCTCTTAAACTCGAGTCTGGTCACAGTCCTCGTTTAATTTGGTCAGGCCTGAACCTAAAATAACAAATTTAAGGGGTCTCACTTTTTTCAGATCAAATCGAAAATGAAAACTTAAATTCGGAGGATGGACACATTTGATCGTAGTATGGGCAGACGAAAAGAATTAGAAGTTGAGAGAAAACAAGGGTCGAGTATAGGCTATCTTCGATTAGGTATAATATTTATACATTTCTGAACAAGCCAACTTCTTACAGCGTTAAAACCAAATTCGTTTTCTGGCAGTGATTCTCACAGTGTTTTCTCATATGGTCCATATTTTCGTTTATTTTTTTAGTCTCTCTTAATTCTTGAAATGTTCTGTGTTAATATTTGGAATATGTAGTTCATAAATGGAATAAGGACGCCATAAATTATTATATAGTAATGTATGTATTCAGTTAGTAGCCAATATAACATGTTTTAGAAACAAGGTGGAATTCCATTCAGCAGAAAATAGAGAGAATACAGGCTACTGATTCCCTTGTTTGTAATGAATTGTAAAGCTTTTAATTAGAAAAGCACATGGTTATTTAAGTTCAATATTATTCAAATAGACACAAAATAGTATATATTTGCACGTTTTCCTTCCACATTCCCGTTCTCGCACTCATACAGCTGTTGGTTTACAGCTTTAATTATGGTATTATCCCTTTCCATCTCAAACATACCCAAATTTCACTCTTTTTTCCAATAGAGAAAACGTTTCAATTTGAGCGCGCCACGATTATAAAAAATAAAAATACCTGTAATAAATGAATTTCAATAATATAAATGCGTTACGACACAATTTTAAAAAATATATTCGTGGTAGATAAAATACTCAGAGTAGGCTATATCTGGACTAAAAACTGGACTCAACCGTTGTATGCGTATTCTTAAGCGCCTGACGTTGAAACATCATTAAACAGATACCTTAAGAACGAATTCGATAAAATATTCAGATGTAATTGTTTTTATATTTAAGTTCATAATTTGCCACAGCAGCAGTAGCACCTGCCATTGTCATTCCTTGCCATAATAGTCTATATCTAGATAAACCTGCCTACTAGACTATTGAATCAAAACCATATCTTTGTAAGTATGTAACGATTTCACATAGGCTACATATAAAAGTAGGCTACAAAATATTCTAGACCCAAATAGCTTATGTTTGCCCTGTTGTATCTCCCTGTAAGGAAAGTTAGCCTCTCTATCTTGAAAGGAAAAGTAATTATTTAATTCAAGTACCATATCACTGAGTTATATGCGAGCTGCTGAAAAAGAAATGTGGCGGTGAGTGTAGCGTTTCTGGTTAACCATGAATTAATGTTAAGTTTAGATAAACTACACCACAGCTGAGTGTAAGAGCTTAAGACACCCTGCAAACATTCCATTTGGCTTGACGATTAGCATACTCTTTCATTCTGAATTATACATAAAACGAAGTGTGTTTACGGTTTGTCACATATTATTCATTATCGGAACTGCAGTTGCTAAAAGTCAGATGTTTTTGCACCAAACAATACGGCACATTGTAGGATGTAGACAGTAACATCACGTTATTTTATCAACCCCCCTTCCTTGACATGCAAACATGTGGTATGTAAATATGAAAATGGATTAGTGTGAACGTTCTCCTGGCAGTCCACTTCTCCTCTCACCGCGAAGCTCAAGCTCGCTCCCCGGGGAGCTGGATAAAAAAATAAAAAACGCCTGAAAAAAAAGTGGGGCATGAGACGGGCTGCGCCACAGCTGGCAAATCATTGATTTGAGCATCAGAAACTGGGAGGGGCGCATCGCTCGCTTACCTGACATCCTTTCAGAGCCCTCCTCTCGCGCCTCTACCCGCACTACAGCTCGAGCTCGCGCCTCACTCACTCTCGTGCATTTCAGTCCCTCTCCCAAGAACAACCGTCGCCCTATCTGCGCGCGCGTTTCAGCACGAGTGTGTGAGCTTTCATACGAGGACTTTTCTCTTTGTATTGGATCTCTCAAGGTGGAACAGACCCCATACGAATTCTTTACTTTTGATGGAAAACAAGAGGTTTCACGGCGTCTGCAAACTTTGAAGGTACTGTTACATTTTCACCCTTCTTCTCATGTTACGGCACTCATATTTGACACCTGCCCTGAGATGCGAATGTAACCAAACTAGTGAGTAGCATATATATAGGTCATTTCTGTCTAGTGTACCTACTTTTCATTTTTAATGTTCCCAACATGTCACATTACTACAAAACGCGCCAGGCTAAACGCTATTCGCTAATTCAAGACCAAAACTAGTAGGCTATATGTCAACCTCCGGCACCCTCGACCCTTAAAGATTTATTTGCGAACTACAATGGAGCGTTGAAGTGTTTGTAGTTAACTTTTACATGCCCTCACAGAATACGAAAGTTTTCTGCTCTTTGGATTTATCCTAGATCAGAGAGCGAATTAAGGGGAGACGCTTACAACCTCTAATGATATAGCCTTTTAATCAAGTAATAACTTGTATCTATCGTTGCATTTGCAATAAAGGACCAATTTTCCATGCAAGTTTCCGTGTCACACTTTGCAGTTCAATTCGGAACCAAAAGATTCCATACACATGTGTATGACGTGAATAATCCCCCCAGAAACGTACAGTTCATGCAGTAGGGGTTGTATAAAACCATTTTAAATAAATGCATGTATTAAAGTGTGAACTTGTGTCTCCTTATTCAAATACCCGTCTTATCTTCAGTCGTACGAAAGATTTAACATGGCATTTTGTACTGTTGTACATTTTGACATGGGTAATTGGACAGTGTATATTGCTTTATATGATTCTGGCTCGAGGTGTTTCAGGTGATTCCTTAATCAGGAACAGGCTGCCTGACAACCTTTAAAATGTCAGCTGTGCTGTGTGCTGCCTTTTATACATATAGATTGCTTTAAGCCGTTTTAAACAGAATTATTTGTAAACATGATACTTTTACATTAACAATGTGACAGGTAACATTTCCCATACAAACATGTGTAGGCCTTTATCCCCTTTGTATATTTTAATGCTAAAGATACTTTTCATTATTTCATTATTATAATTTCTTAGTTTGCACTGTGAAGCATCCTTATTATGTGAGTAAAGTACAGTACAATGCAAGCTATGGAGCCAGGGTGTGAAATTAACGCCAGCCACCAGCCAAATGCTGGTAAAACTTTGATTTTTACTCTAGCAGCCACTTTGGCTGGTAACCAACCAGGTTGTGTTATATTGTAAAAGGTAATGTGACTGGTAAAATGTTGAAAATGGCTGGTTAATTTCATACCCTGTATGGAGCTACTGAAATGTTGGTGGGAGAGGTGCATTCCTTTAAAACAAAGTATCTGTTAATAAAGTGCTTAGCTTTTTAGATACTATTGAAAATTACTTGCACATCAGTGTCAAAAATATTGTCATTATCCTTTCCCCATTGCTTTCTTAAGTATGTATATATGTATGTATCTACACACAAATTGCACTTAAAAAACTGAAGCCACTGATTTAACATGTAACTTTATGTACTGTACTGCAGCGCTTTGCTTTCTAATAGCTATGGCACTTATTAGGATATTAATATTATTAAAATACTATTAGTAACGAAGATTACTCATGTTGCAAAAAAATATCAAAGTGATGTCTCGTCTAGATTGAGGGTTGGACAAATTCACCCTGTTTTACGTGAAGTTCACATTTCAGCTTGTGGTGCTCAGAAGTAAACTTTTTTTCTTCTCCTTACCACTTCTGTGCATGCGAAAGATTTTAATGTAAAAAGCGATGTGATCAGTGATGGAAAATTGCACTGTATTGTTCTCGGAGAGTGTGGGTGTCTGGTTTGTTGTGATTTCCAGGTTCACCATCTCCTGTTTCACAAAACATGGTCTATACTGCCCAGATTTGTTTGCTATTATTACCATGATTGCCTCTGTCACAATTAACAACAGCAAGATAAAGTACCTAGGTGGTTATAAATTGCCTTGCCAATTAAACACATTCTGAAAATTAATACATACAGTTGCAAGTTTGTGCCAGTTTTGTTATGGTTTGATAATTAGTAAAGGAAAGAGAGAAAAAACCATTAATGTACTGGATTAACCTTTTCTTCAAAATTTTGAAGGCCGCATATGTGAAAGATCACTTCAGAAAATATCAGGGAAAATTCGAAATCATGACATTTATTGTACTTATCAGGCAGCGTATAAGAATAGATTATTAAAATTGTTTAATTTAAATTATTATTTTTTGTAGCAGCAATGTTTTAAATTAACATGTAGAGTTTAGGGGTTTTTAATTGAAGGTCCAATAAATCAATGTTCTGGCTCAGAATACTCAATTGAATATTAGCTATTAGGTATATTCTTATAACTTCTATCAATGAAACACAATTGGTTATAGCTAGAGGTCAACCCTATGCATTAAGGCAGTAACAGTAAAATTACAGCTTTTAACTATAGTTTCAGAACTATTCCGCATTGGTTCCAATGACAGACAGTTTCACATCTCCCCTATACATGTAAACATGTCTTATGTTTGTTAATGAGGTGGAGAGGATAACGTGCCACCCTCGAGTAAGGTACTTAACCTCAATCGTTTCAGTTCCAGCTGTATAAATGGGTTGAATGTAAGCTGTGTAAGTCTCTTTAGATAAGATCATCTGCAAAATGCCTAAAATGTAAATGGCAATATATGCCTGAAGGTGCAAAACCTCAGTGATCATCCAGAGACCTGAGGAGACTGTACTTTACCTGCTGCTCGCTCAGTGTTAACTGAACCCTGTGTTCCGTGGAAGGGTAGATGTTTCTCTTAGGTCATTGTGACGCAGAACCAAGGCAAGATGTTTTTCCTGTTAGAGACAGTTGCACTTCTTGTAAGTGCTGGCAAAGATCAAAGACAGTATTTTTTAAATTGTGAATGTTATTATAGCTCTCTCAGTTTTACTATCTCTTCTTGGTTTAGTTACAGTGCCTTGAATGTGCATTAGAACATATTATTTGATCTTTAAGATAAATGTGTTAACCCCTCTGATTGGCATGGCAACCTCATTTTCACGTTTTACTGACATTGGTACCAAGTACGTTTCCTAGTAAATGCAATGCAATGTTCTTAAATACATTCTGCTATTGTAATAGATTTTGACAGTCTTCCAGTGTCTCCTTTAAATAAGAATGTATATAATCTGTGAACATGCACATTTTTATGCTGTTTTTCAGACTAAACATTGTTTCAATAACTGTACAGCATTGCTGTTCAGGGATGACTTTAGGGATGGCTCTATAAACTGTAGAAAGCAGCTATTTCTTTAGAAAATAAAAAGGGAGCCTAAAATTTATTTTAAAAAAATATACTGGTTGAAGTGTGCTTCTCTTGCAAGTACAGTTCCCGTGTAAACTATTTAATGATTCACCCCTGCTGACTAGCCTTAACATACCCTGTCACAACAAGGAGCGATTTGATCTAAAGACGCACTTCTTTACCTAAATCCACAAACAGGGAACAATTTAACTTGGGTAGGTCTTTATAGGACCCCCAAAAATGTAAAGCAAAGCGCATTGAGTCAGTGTCAATAATTAGAGGAAATGAGAGCGAGTGTTTCTGAGCTGTTGGGAACACCCAGGTGATCTCTGCCTCGTTCTTCCTGGTCGCACTTTTGCATCACATTCCCGCTTAATTGGCACTTAATTTGTCAGACGGCTCTCACAGGAGGCAAAGGCGAGGACACCGCGGGACTGCAGTAGCCCTCTCGCTCCCATGTTTGTTGCTTCTTTAAGCACACGTAGAAACCAGGCGTGCAGTGCACATTTTTATTCCTTTGTAGACGAAAAGAAAAACACAAAAAAGGTGACAAATGACAGCGGCGAAGAAAATAAAGGTTAAAATGTAAAGAGAACGCAGTAGATGCAGGGAGAGAGAGAGAAAACAACATTCACATGCCTCGACCCTCTGAGACCAATTAAACTATACAGTACATCAACGATGATTTCAGTACAGGAGTAAAAGCTTCTCAGTGAAGTCAAATGACTGCCGCGGTAGGAACAGATCCACACTTGTTGGGCTCTTGCCGTCACGTTTTTTTTTTTTTTTCCCCTCGGCTTAGTCTGCGGCCGAGCGAGAGCTCCCAGACACCGGCATCTTCAGTGTGGCACTCACCACACCAGAGCACAGCCTGGCAAAGCGTTCGCCCATCCTTCTGCTTTCCTGCACCTTTTCTTAAAAGTTGCGTGCACCTTAATGCGTGATTATAACGCAAAATTATTTTTTGTGGCAAAACAAACTGTTTGAAATGGTGCCTGTTTTTAGCTCTTCTGCATGTTTCTAATTAATTTAATTGGGGATGAAAAACCAAGTCCCTAGTTCGAAACCAAAGCACACGCAGGAAGCCCAATGGACAGCATGGTCTAAGAGAGGGATTGTCTAGGCCCTGAAATTCACTGTTCTGACTGCACAGAAATAGTTGATGTTGCCAAGTTTGCTTTTTCAAGTAAGGAGAAGAGGGCCTGATATCTCAGGCAAAACCATTACTCCCCCTTTCCCCATAATTAACGCTGTAGAGAAATAACAGCTCAGCAAACAGTGAAATTATACCTGCGGTAGGAATAGTGTAAATACCTGTTTTGCTGCCAACAAATGTATTTATTTGACTGTCGCCAGTCAATAAGAGGCCTGTCTCCCTTTTAATATGTAGCTGTGTGGGGATTCCTCCTCTCCTAAAAGAGCCCTGTTATGATTCATAATGGAGGTTAAAAAAACCTTAACAATGATTCAGAGACTTTTGATGGCAAGCTGCAACCAGTTTTAGAGACGGTATCTTTATAGGATTGTTTATGCATTCCAGGGCTCTGAGTCAAAAATGTAACGGAGCTGACAAACACACACACACACACACGCACACCTCCACAGATTCATATTCATAGGTGGCCATATTCATAGGTGGTTCTTTAGACATAATTTTTCTTAGTAAAGGCTAATTTATGCCATTAATAGAAAACTTTATGCAAATACTTGTCCCCCATTATATGTCATTTTATTTGTCTGTATTTTTACAGCCTTGCATCTTAATGCCACAATTGCACCACATTTAGAAACATCAGCTTTCTTTGTCTTCTATACATCCTTTCGTTGTTTACAGAACCGTTGGCAAATGTTCTTTTCAGAAAGGTAAAAGGATGAAAGTACGTCATGTTAATTTTGTCACGGCTAGTCAACACGACAGTTGTGTAAGATCTGAATAACATCTATCTCCAATGCAATGCTGCATAAATACGATTAGAAATAAATTCTCTCTTAGGCCTTTAACTTCTTGTAATTTAAATCACTCCTTTTAAGACTGCACATTTTGATTACTTCAGAAATATTCATTGTTTTTTATTTTATGCTTGTCACGATCAGATCTGTGTAGGTTTTCCCAGATTCTTTGTTCTGGTAATGTGACAAATAAAAAAAACAGAGATTTGGGCTAAAGCACATCTAGGGCTTTACTTTGCAAAAATGAGGTTGTAATACCCACCCACGTATTCAAATAAAACCATTCAAACAGGGTTTCCTCCTTTGTTGTTCAAAGTGTGGCAGCGATATCCCACTTCCATCATCAATCCTTAGGCACACACAGACACACACACGCACATACACACACATGTGGGATGACACAGTTGAAATGGAGAATTGTACATCCTGTTAATGGATCTTAAGAGTTACAGTCCTACTGTGGTCAAACTCTCAAACTTTGCTTATTAAATGTTTCATGTCAGATGGTGATATTTTATTCATCTTTTATGACAGGTTTCAAACATATAATGGACATTTTCAAATCCAAACAACTGTTGAAAAACCAATTTCAGAATGACACCCCTGTGGAATGCTCACAAAAGTGTGTGTGTGAATGTGTGCATGTCTCTTACTGTATAGTTGACTGCAAAGTATTTAGTCTCTGTATTTTGGCATTTAAAAAGTTCAAATTCAAAACATTTGCTGCATACTATAACACAGCTTTTACAGGAACCCTGAACATTACTTTAAAATTGGAGTGTAATATAAATGCATTGTAATGAAGGTGTATATGTGTGTATGCGTAAGAACATCAGAATAGTTTTTGTGTAGATGTATACAGATCACATAGCTAGTAGCAATACTAATACTACTACTAACTACAGCAATGACGTTAAAACATCAGCCTAAAAAACATATTTTGTTAAATGGTGTGCAACACATCATTCGATCCACTCTGCACTGCGTGATAAGATTCACATTTCATTTGTGATCCGAGTCTCTCCACCTTGTGGGTGACTAGACCACACTTTAGGTGGTTCCCATACCCTGGAGTGGATGCATCTAGCCTTGGAGCGCTGGGCAGCTGCTTCCCAAAAAGTTAATTCATCCTCGCCCTCATTCACATAGCACATAGAGGTGAGTTCCTCCTCTGCCGACTGCACCACTCTGCTCAGAACAATATTCACAATGCTTCAGTCTTCTGCTTCAGTACAACAAAGTGAGAACAAAGACATCTTCAGAAGCCATATCAGAAACACACAGTCCTGTCTCTAACTCTATTAATTGCTGATATGTTGCAATCCACGAGACAGAGATTAGAGCTCTAATTATTTAATCATGTGACACCGGCCTGCACCAGTGACAGAAAAGTCATTTTTGAAGTCTCTGAAACTTATAATTGTTGATTGTTATATGACTAATATATTTCATAATTAAATAAAAGCAGGAGGAAAAAATAAGCTATGAGACAATAAAGGATCTTTCTCACTACTGAACTCATGCACGCACCATGCAGAAACACAGATTAACTCATGCACGCACCATGCAGAAACACAGATTTACAGACATGCACACCGCCACGGAGTGATTTGATTCTAAGTAATCAATATCCGCGTTTTTGGTGTGGGCGAGGCTAAAAGCGGCAGGAACTCTGCACTATGGTGTCATCCACAAGGCCATGGGGTCTACACACTTTGTCCTGTTTGAGACCTGAAAGCACAATCTTATTGCAGAAATGTAGCCTCTTTCAGATAGCAGGAAACCGCAGGGCCACAGCTGTGTCGTGCAGCAGAGGCTGTTGAAGCCGAGTTCCGCTCTGTGAAAACAATAATACCCACAAAGAATAAGCAACTGCAAGGCAGCACTATTTTATTTGTGTCTTTTATTTTTGGTTGCACTGTCGGCACAGCATAATAGGCGGTGAAAAAGAAAAGTGCAGTCTTTAGGGTAGGGGTTACTAACCACTATTGACTACCTTGCTGAGTCATGATTTCTCCTTTGGCTGTTACTTTTAGATTTGAAAAGTAGTGGATGTTTTGTTCACCCTTTGTTAGGATGATATACACAGATATATAATTGCTATGTATAAAATGCTTGGAAAGACATGTATGTATACATACAACATCAATACACTATATCAATGTGTAATTCAGTTGCTGGAAAGCTGATCATTTTAATAGAATAAGTGACAGACCTTACAGCTTGAGAGATATTACAATATGTAAAATAAAGCAGCATACAACAGCATTTTGACAAATAATTATGTGTTTTTTAGACCTAATTCACCATCTTCTCTTAACCTACTCATATTGCACATCATTGGATCAACATATACAGGATCTTTTCAAATGTACTACAGCACAAGACCTTAAAACAGGAGAACCATAGCCTTCTGTCTAACATATTTCCTGTTGTGACAATTTACTGTAAATTCTGTCACACATTGCAATGATGCTAGTCTCATTGAGAAAAGGCTTTAACATTGTGGGGCTTGGTCATTTCTGTTTCCTGCATTTTATTTTCTTATTTGTACGGCTTGGTGTGAATCCTCCTATTTGAATCCTTTTGATTCAGTATGCGCACACCTACAGTTGAAGTCGAAAGTTTACATACACCTTTAAACAATTCCTGACATTTAATCCTAGTAAACATTCCCTGCATTAGGTCAGTCAGGATTGCGACTTTATTTTAAGAATGTGAAATGTCGGAATAATAGTAGAGATAATTATTTATTTCAGCTTTTACTTCTTTCATCACATTCCCAGTGGGTCAGAAGTTTACATACATGCTGTTAGTATTTGGTAGCATTGCCTTTAAATAGTTTAACTTGGATCAAACGTTTCGGGTAGCCTTCCACAAGCTTCTCACAATAAGTTGCTGGAATTTTGGCCCATTCCTCCTGACAGAACTGGTGTAACTGTCAGGTTTGTAGGCCTCCTTGCTCGCACATGCTTTTTCAGTTCTGCCTGCAAATTTTCAATTGGATTGAGGTCAGGACTTTGTGATGGCCACTCCAATACCTTGACTTTGTTGTCCTTAAGCCATTTTGCCACAACCTTGGAAGTATGCTTTGGGTCGTTTTCCATTTGAAAGAGCCATTTGCGACCATGCTTTAACTTCCTGGCGTCTTGAGATTTTGCTTCAATATATCCACATCATTTTCCTTCCTCATGATGTCATCTATTTTATGAAGTGCACCAGTCCCTCCTGCAGCAAAGCACCCCCACAACATGATGCTGCCACCCCCGTGCTTCACGGTTGGGATGGTGTTCTTGGGCTTGCAACCCTCACCCTTTCTCCTCCAAACATAACGATGGCCATTATGGCCAAACAGTTCAATTTTTGTTTCATCAGACCAGAGGACATTTCTCCAAAAAGTAAGATCTTTGTCCCCATGTGCAGTTGTAAACTGTAGTCTGGCTTTTTTATGGCGGTTTTGGAGTAGTGGCTTCTTCCTTGCTGAGCAGCCTTATATAGGACGATATAGGACTCGTTTTACTGTGGATATAGATACTTTTGTACCTATTCCCTTCAACATCTTCACAAGGTCCTTTGCTGTTGTTCTGGGATTGATTTGCACTTTTCGCACCAAAGCACGTTCATCTCTAGGAGATGAATGCATCTCCTTCCTGAGCGGTATGACGGCTGCGTGGTCCCATGGTGTTTATACTTGCGTACTATTGTTTGTACATACGAACGTGGTACCTTCAGGCATTTGTAAATTGCTCCCAGGGATGAACCAGACTTGTGGAGGTCCACAATTTTCTTTCTGTGGTCTTGGCTGATTTCTTTTGATTTTCCCATGATGTCAAGCCAAGAGGCACTGAGTTTCAAGGTAGGCCTTAAAATACATCCACAGGTACACCTCCAATTGACTCAAATAATGTCAATTAGCCTATCAGAAGTTTCTAAAGCCATGACATAATTTTCCGGAATTTTCCAAGCTGTTTAAAGGCACAGTAAACTTAGTGTATGTAAACTTCTGACCCACTGGAATTGTGATATAGTGAATTAAAAGTGAAATAATCTGTCTGTAAACAATTGTTGGAAAAATTACTTGTGTCATGCACAAAGTAGATGCACCTGCACAATGGCAGGGATTAGAAGGTGATCATTTTATAAGCTGTAATTGTTTTTTAATATATTATTAAGAAACATGGTGGATACAGTACAGTGTCAAACAATCAAATTCTAAAGACAGAAATTCATAAATGAATGTAGAAAGTATTCATTTTGACCCATCATGGGTTTGCATTCGACTTACCCATGCCATATTCATTATGAAATTATGTTTGAAAAACAAATACATCGTTCCAGTGAAAAGTTTACTATTATGATTAAGGTACAATTTTTTTTTAAATTACTGTTGATTGTATGTATCTAACATATTGTCGTTTAAGTATAATAATACATTTTTTAAAAACTCACTGTTGCTCCAGTTTACAGATACATGGCACATATAGGCCTCCATAATAATAACACATGCATATCCCCATATCAATATTAACTATAAAGATAATAAATAATTAAATGTCCCTGCAAATGTAGACTGGGTAGTCTACGTTTATCCTCTGTAAAGATGCAGGAAGCATATAATAGTCTGCAGTGCTTTCTGTACTGTGTTTGGCTGGTCAGAAGTAGAGTTGTGATTCTTTCTTTTTTTACTATGATTATCTTTATTTTGTTACACAACAGAACAGAATTGAGCTTTTCTTTAATAAAAAGACTTATCTCGTCAGATGGACACAGTCATAGCAAGGTCCTACTCAATCATCCAAATTGATATTGTCAGAATATGTAAGTCAAAAAGTGTTATATGTTAACAGAATAAAAGATGGATGCAAACTGCTGTCCCAAATGGTGAAACTACAAGAACACGACTGCTCACATGTTTTTACAGTAGATTAAGACCATCGAACTGTATTACAGCGGGAATTGATCCACTCTGGAAAATTTAACCTGAAGGTTGGCCATATTGGGGCTTTCTATTGTATGTGTCAGAATACAGTTGGCTTGGAGAGATGTAATTACTTATTTAAAAACAAAAAAACAGAAACATGACTTTCCTCTGTTTTCCTCTTAACACTGCAGGTTAGATAAAATCTTGTGGCTAGAATGCATTCAAGGTAGACGAAAGGCTGTATTTAGTTGCTCTTCTCTCTGCAGCCGACTTGCACTCACCTACCTATCTTTGTTTTCTGTTTATTATGTAGTCTCCTTGGTATCATATAGAATACATTTGCACAGTGTAGTTTCTTCATTGCTGTAGAGAACTGAAACTTGTACAGTGGTGTGACTCATTTTTTAAAAACAGTGCAGATGTCACATTTATTTTCATCACTTTGAAAGCATTTAAATCTTGTTTATATATATATATATATATATATGGTACATTGAGGGAAAGCAACAGCACAAACTCTTAAAGTTCGTTCTTAAAGTATTGAACATTCCCATAAACAAATGAGGATTGACTGAAATTCAGTATTTACTGTATGATAGACACCATGGTAAACATGGGTAGATCAAAGCCAGATCTACTACTGCTTATCCTGTAGTATTATTATTATTATTATTATTATTGATATGTGTTTTTACATTATTTTGTGTGGATTTATTAATTTACTACACTTCTGAAATGTTTTGGTAAAAAGAGCCAGTGTATTTACATAATTTATTGCTGAAATATTTATTTCAGTTGATTTAAGCAGGAGAATCTTAACAAAAAAGCATACTAACTTTAGCATTAATTAAAGATGATTAAACAGTATTACTGATGCCCAGCCAGCTTTGTTTTGGTCCTGCCAGAGAAGTGAGGTGAAATTGAATTCTGCAAACCCTTTCTCTATTGCCCAAGAATACATTCAGAACATAACTTGAGGTTGGGATATATTTTGGGTCATATTCTGTTCATCCAAATAAATAATTTTTATAATGCATTGTTATGTATCATGTACATGTTCACAGATTGGAAAAGCAAATCACACATAAAATACCCTTTTCTATGGATATTTTATACATTTAGTAACGTATTACCAGATATATTGGTATTCAGTTAGCTGTTGGTGGCTATCTAAATGCTAATGCTGAATATACGTTTAAAAACATTTATTTTTATTCCAGGTTTCACATGCTTAAATCTCAGTCAATCCCAAGAGTGACCAAGATTACACAAAGTGGGTCAGTTTTTGTTTTTAGACAATGTGCAAGAAGGGGTAAGGTAATAGTCTTTCATATGAAGTACTGTACCTGTCCACAAATTTTGAGGAAACGATTACTGATTGCCAGCATGTAGCTAGTGTTCTGAACCAGATCTCCTGACTTGTTTCACTCCAGTCAGGCAGCTGTACCAGCCAACCCTTTGTCCCATGAGGCCATGTTTGATTCATATGTAAAATTCAAATGACCTATTTGTTATCAAATTTCTGAGATTTCTGAGTTCTTTAACACCATTTTTTGAGGAAACTTTTATGGAGGAGAGGTCACTGTGTACTTTGTAGACAGTGGAGTAGGGACAATAAATAATCTATTAATGTTCAAAAATGAACATTTTAACAGAATTTTTGAACATTGGGACAGAATTTTCTAAAATGACTGTCAGCAGGAACATAAAAAATGCTTCTGGAAACAACAGCCAATCAGTCACTCCCATATTTTCATCCAGTTGGTGAGCAAGAATTCTACAATATGTGTATATTAACTAAGGTGGAGTGACATATGTTTGAAGTAATTTGTAATGTAGAATTAATTAATCAGGATATCCTAAACCTTTTTAATGGGTCATCCAGATATATTTCTATCCATTTTGTAGTAAAAAGTAAACCCGATGTAGACATGATGTGAAAGTGTGTTTTTTATTGACTTCACCAAACCTCACTTCTAGATGTGCAGTGCACTGCAACTGTTAGGTCTCGGTTGCAGTAGGTGGCAGCAATGAGTAGTGTGCCCCCGTGATGTCTGTTGTATGACTTAAAATAATTTGTATCTATTTTATCTGTTAACATTATGTGCTGTATTTCATCCACAGATTGCTTGTATTGTGAAATGTTTTTAATTTTATTCACATTATGTGGATATTTCACTAAGGCCTGCAAATTAGTGCAAAATTCACACACACAAATGTCAAAAATGTAACGGAGCTGACAATCGCGCCCACACACACACACACACGCAAGTAGTAGGGTACAATAATTACATTTGAAACCCAGACATAATATATCTTTATGTCCCCAAATTATACTGTATGTGAATGGAGATACGAGGTTGGTTACTCTGCTCAACCTCAAAATTAAAGACTTGCAATGAGTTTATCAGAATAATCCAGGTTACATATCTATACTCACATTTACATCATTGTCCTGACTGAGATTTGAACCTAAAACATATGGGCCACAAGACCTTGGGATCACAGTCCAAACTACCGCTCCACAGCATTTATTGTGAGAAACTATGTCACTCTCTCATTGAAAAGCTGAAATGTTTGGCCACCTGTTCATCAATAATTACACAATTTGTATACAATTGGTGCACATAATAACAGCTTTACTCATTGCAAGACAGTCAAGGTTGGAAGTTCCACCAATGAGCTGAGCAACAGTACTGTTTAGGGTCATTACCTATTGTATCTAGTATGTCCAGTCTAACTCCTGTTTGTTTCCCTCTTTATCTCTTTTCAATGGTAGAATAGATGCTTCATATATAGGGATATTGCTTTTTGGTAATGGCAAGTTCTTTAATTATTCAGAACGTTAATTAAACAATATTCTAAAATTGTATTTGCTATACTACCAAAATGACTTATTATCCGTGTATTTCTCTTCAGTTCTTTTTTGGATGGCATTCCATTTCCAACTGTTATATTTATCACAGTTGAAACAGATTTCCATTCTGTGCAACAATTATTACAATACATGAAAATGGTCAATGTGTGTATAAATTAATATATCTTACCTTTTGTCTGTTATTGGTGAAGCAACAGGTTTACTACCTTCATTTTCTGGAGCTATTGTTTACAGACTCTGTATCCTGTTTCCTTTTGTGTCGTTGGTTTCCTGTTTTTTTTATCAGATCAATGATGTTAAATGTATTGTTTTCATGTTTATATTATTCATAATATGTGCATATTTCTCAATTTTTTTATTTATTTATCTGTTTGTGGTCCGTTGCTTTTAGTAGGAATATATACATATTTCCCTTCTTTCAGAATATTTAAGTGTTCTATATTTGTAATTATTCTTAATGTTTGACTTTGGCAATTGATGCTGTAGGTACTTTGTTTATGCAAGCATATGTTTACTAACCTCAGGAACAAATCATTCTCCCTGTAGAATTTGAATCCTTCCGGGTTTAAAGTCAATGCGTGGCAGTAGGCGAATGTGTGTTTCGTTTATTACAGATCGCTGGCATAAAGTGTTAAAAGTAATTTTGAAAAAGTTAGAAAAAAATGCGTTCAGGCTGTCCAGAAAGCAAATCTTTCTATTGCGCCCCAACCCCCCCCCCCCCCCCCCCCCAAAAACAACAACAACAACAAAAAAACAACAACAAAAAAAACACCACCCACAGGGTTATGCCAGTGTCATTTCTGTAGTGGTCAGGGCCCGTCAGTCCTGAAATTCGATCTGTTCAGTGCGGCTAATAAACACGGGGTTTGGTTGTGCACTACACGCCGTGTCACCTACGATTTCCGTGCCTCGCTTGTGTGCGCAGCATGTGTTGTCATTAATTCCTATATTAAGGCTATTCTATCAGGCTAAAAATTCATTCGCTCGCAGTTCTTTGACGCCAAGTGCCATATGGTGCGGGCTTTTGTACAGAACAGCGCGATATTCCGGACATTTTAGCAACGTTTTTCCTTGCTGCATAAATACCAATTTGTTCGAGTGGAATGCATAGGCTACACTGAGTGCATAGTGTTAGAATAGCCTAAAGTTATGCCAAATGACGGATTGGGATTATACGGCGAGGCGTCCAATGACTCTCTACAATCAAACTACTTTTCTTTAAGGAAAACTTTACGGAAAAACATCTGTATTTTGTTTTCGTGGGGTGCATTTTAATACAAAATTACCGGTGACCATTGCCTAATGCCTAGTCTATAATATTATATTATAACAATCAGCTCGTTGCCGAATAAGCGACTGACGTAGAACAATACAGCCTAATTCTTCTATGGACCAACTGTATTATATTTTTCGTCATTCTATTGTCAAAGCGCCAGCGATATTCACAGATCTATTTCGCGATTCAGATGTCCTTCTCTGCATTGTATTTTCTCATTGGCATAATGCAAGCCTGTAGTGTAGTGTGTGTGCGCGTATGTTATTCAGTAATAAATGCAGAACCGCCTCACTCTAATCAAGCTGATTAAAAATTCCTGCGCGCACAGCCGGAAATCGCAGCATCCTCTCCGTTTTCTATCCACTTTCTACTTTATTTTCGGCTCTTCTTTACGCCAGGACTTCAGCCGTCACGGGAGCCTGTCTCCGGCGATTCGAAATGCGCTTTAAAATCCGTTGGTTTGGGTGTTATTTTCAATAGAAATGAGGAGAAAGAGGAGAGGCACAGACAGCGCCAGCGAGGGGAGTGATGAGTCAATACAACTAATAATTTAATGGGGACACAGAGAGGGAAAGAGAGAAAGAAAGAGGAGCTCCGTCCGGGTACGAATAAAACGAACAGAACACATGATAGTGCAGGGAGCTGTCATGCATTTATAGCACGCTTAATCCGTCTTCGAGACTGGAAACTAAAACGCACTTTTTTACCTGTTTATATCTGCTAATCATACATCGTCTTCACGTGAGAAGGCAAATCATTTTCGCTTCATTTTTCTCCTGGACAGTAGTGGCTAAACTAACGCACCACTGGACATGTTTATAGCTAGCTACATAGCCACAGACAATATAGGATGGTTACTGCTTGAAAACAAATGATAGATATCAGCAATTGTTTACTTCTATTTCCGCTGTTTGTTTCCTTGATTTTCATGGTGGATTTACCAATAGTGTGAACTGTACATAACTCGTCGCACTTGTAACCGATATCTAGCTAGCTATCGGTTTAGCAACAGTATTTGGCTACTTTTCTTAGCATTATTTCAGGTGTATGTAGCTCTGGCTAGTTTGGATATGGCGAGCATTTAATGATAGCAAGCAGTAACGTCAATTAGTGTTTTCAGTAGCTATATTAGCTACATATTTCAGTCGCCTCTGAATTAAGCGCTTACCCATGCTATCGATTCTCGGAACACCTCCCATTTGTTGTTACTTTTATATAATTGCTTCACTATTTTGGGAAATCGTCTTTTCGCCCTTGAGTGAAATATTCCTTCGGAAGGCTGTTGATATCTGTTGTCATACAGACCTAGAAAGCATCTATCGCCGAAGTTCTCCTTCATCTTAAAGAACTTGAAGAAGGCGCTAATCAACCAGACGACTTTATATGGTTTCGAGTTTTGAAGTGCTGAGTTTCAGGTTGGTTTCGTTCATTTGACTTAGTTCAGCAAAATTGTTTATGTTTCTGGATAGTACTCTTGCCTGTCTTTTTAAAAGGTCATCTCAAAATCCTGACCTGGATCGCCACCAGATCCGGAGTCTGGATTGAGTTGGTGTTGTATTTCAGAATTACAGTACTGGTCTTTATATTTTAAAAAATTACATTTGTTTATTTGTGCTTGCTTTTCTTTAAGAATATATGCACATTTATATTGCATGTCTTGAGTTTGTTTAAATACCTGTAGGTAAGATTGAAATGTGTGATCTCTGAATTCCGTTGGTGCTCGTAAGGTCAGTGATGCAGTTTTGAACAGATGGGAGCATATTTAATTGATTCATTTCCTCACTTTTAAAATATAATAGTTTACTGCAGTGCCCAGAGAAAAGGTGCACATAAACTGCATAAAGCCATTCTAGATCATTGCAGAAACTGAAGGATGCAGTTGCAGTTATTGAAATATGCTGCATATCCTATTGAAAACGGTTCTTAAAACAAAAGCTTGCACATACCATCCTGGTAAGGATGGCATGAATTATTTGGTACAGTATGTACAAACATAAAAACAAGCAAACAAAAAATATAGGCACTATGCATGCTTTAGGTCCATACAAATTGTGTGTTTCATGTACATTGCACAAAATATTAATATTGTGGTCACATGGTTTCCACAATGATTCAGGTTCTGTATGTGTGTCCGTGTCCGTACATGCTTAAACATTGGGGTAACCTGTATCTCTGGTATGTGGGCTCATCCCTGTAACATTCAGCTTTAGTTAGAATTTTAGGCTGTGATGTAATTATGTTGTACTACTTTGAAAAGTACCATACAAAGACAGCCTTTTAACACTGTCTTCAGTTTCTACTTTTAATTTACATCACTTATGCCTGATGCATGAAATATCTGTTACAGCCGAAGAACAGCCACTTTTGTACAACCTCTCTGACTTTACCGTGTTTAGATATTTGTGGTAAAGTATAAATTTAGTTGGTAGCGTCATGTAGTCCTCGCTTTTCTTTGCCGTGTTTAAATGAAATGAGAAATTCTTCAAATCAATATAAATTTGTCATTTCAAAGCTTTTGTCATCTTACTGTTTCATGCAGTAACCATAGGCGTGGAATCTTTATGAAAATGAATACTTTGCATAAAAATTGGCTTGTTTCTTACCACATGGGAATCGGTAGTGGGACGATCATACATAATGCATGTTCTTAAAAAACGGAAATCGCAGTGGTGGTACGAAACAGTGTAATCACCAGATAGAAGTAAGATCAAGTAGTCAAAATTACTTGTTTAAAGTTTCTATTTCTATTTTATTTATTATTTATAAATATGCCATTTTTACTTTTGAGAATGTGTTGAACAATGTAGCTAAAACTGCTGTCAAACACATGCACTCCTAATTTTATTCAAATATTATATTCATTATTTTTAGTGTTATGTGCCGTTTTTGTTTATCATAATATATAGAATAATAAGATGTATGTATTTTGCTTATTTTCCTCTTGTATAAGTGTAATGAATCCTGGCCCATGCATATGTACTGTATGTATTGTGTGTGCGCCTATCTCTGTAAAGCTTTACGAATGCCATTTTTTCTTAGCAAGACTTTTTAATAATGGTACACACAGACCAGCATCATGGTATAAAATTTCCTCTTTGTTAATGTGGTATGCTCCATGGTCAGGAATACATATTTGAATCATGTTTACCATGCACATTATATGTATTGATATTATGGGTTAATTTTTATCAGAGAATTCCTCCTTGTTTGAAAGACGTTTGAGTTATGCCGATTTACACATACTCATTTACATGTTGTGTTCTTGTGATCATGAGCATTACAAATCACGATTAAATGTCGGATGTGTTGTAGGGCAGTGCTATTATTTTCCACAGTATTCCTGTACTGTAGACTACTCCAGTACAGTATCGTACCAAAAAGTTTACATTTTCCTTATAAGAAAAGTAAATATCACAGAAAAGACATGGGCTTAAGTGGCTGTGTATAAGTGCATCTTCTTTGTGTGGTGTTTTGAATGACACAGGTGACTGTGAGCAGTGGAGCTGAGGGCGATGGAGCATCTCAGCGAGTCGTGCCTGGGGAAGGAGAACTGTGAGTTGCCCAACAGCATTGGAGAGCCCAAGGGGCCGCCCCCCAAGATCGCACGGCTCGAGCAGAACGGGAGCCCCCTAGGAAGGGCCCGTCTGGGGAGCACAGGGGCCAAGCTGTCTGGGGTGTCCCTAAAACCTTCAGGACACCTCCTGAAGACCTGCCATAAGAAAGGTGATGATAATAGCCGGCTATTCAGTTTCATTGCCTTGTTGTATAGGAATATCTAGCACTAGTCTTCACGTTAAAGATTAAGTCGTAGGTTTTTGGTTGAGACCCATGTATTTTTAAGCGTGGCTGTCGTACACTATATCATGTGTTTTTATTGTTGATCGAGTAAAAGAATATGGTGTTCAGTTTGATTTATTCTCAGGAGCAAGGAAAGCATTCATTTGGTTCTGAGTAATGTTGGTGGCAGGGTTGGCATCAAGACAAAGTAATTTGTGTGTGTGTGTGTGTGTGTGTGTGTGTGTGTGTGTGTGTGTGCGTGTGTGCATATTTAGAGAGCTGTTTGGAGAATTGTCTCTGCATATTACTGCAGCACCGTTTCTTGGTGCCAGCTGTTTATTGGAGAAACTTGTGGTCCCTGAAAGAGCTCTTCACATTTTAGAGGTGTCATTTTTTATGTAATGAGGTAACTGGGCTTTTCTATTTTTTTTTTCCCAACATAACAAGGATAATATGATTGCCAACAATTTTAGAAAGCAATATTACTGTTCCTTGATTTAGGTGCTAGATGTGTGCTATCAGCTAGTTGGTATTTGTTGCTGGATTGTTAAATGTTGGCTGTTAGAATTTTGTGATTTCCTTTGTGCAGTAGATTTTAATGTATGTAACTTAAAATGTTTTTTTTTGCAGAACTGTGAAGGGCACCAGGTTTTAGTTCTTTTCTTCTCTCAGACAGGTTGTTATTTGTGCAACCGTAGTTTGTTGAACAAAAGATGAGATTCAGTTTATTTATTGTTCGTATTTCAAATTCAGCCCTTTACCCCAGCCTGTGGTTCTCCAGACATTCTTTATTTTGTGAAATGGCGAGCATCGTAGAGTGTTTACTGAACTTTGCAGGCAGCATTATGCATTGTGTGAGCTGAATAATATGTACCATAGTCTTTTTTTTTCTATTCACTGAAAACAAAGCATATATTGATCCTGAAATGAACCTACACAGCAGTCTTTATTGTTAGATCTTTATCTATTAAAAATGGAAAAGCCTCACTTCAGCACATTCCTTGGCATCTGCTCACGATTACCCTATTTATTGATTGTTTGCCAGGAATGTTTGCATCTTAAGAAAGCTCTGGATATGAGCATTAAAAACATAATTTATTACAGCTCCTCAAACAGAGTGCATTAATATTATTCCACAGATCACAGGGG
>CM056382.1:64316786-64376786 GCA_029718625.1 Synaphobranchus kaupii | reverse complement strand
GGGAGGGGAGGGTTGATGTATTGCTAGAGATGCGTGATTAATGAAATACATTTATTGCAACATCTGTGTCAAGACTGAGGAATAGAAGATTCTTCAGCAGACCCTGCTGAGTGCCATTACCGAGATATGTTTACGATAATAATGGTAATGATGGATGCTGATTGTTCCACAGCACATATTTTTATAAAAAAATATCTTTAAAAGTTTTTTTTATGGCTGCAGAAGAATTTGGTTATTGCTTTAAAAAAAAATGTTTTTAACGCTGCTGACATACTCCTGACTGCTACTGTCTGCCCATCAGTGTGGAAACTGGTGTCAGTCCGGCCTAATGTGAGGATACTGAAGCAGGCCTGTCTTTGACCCTCATTTGCTCATAAATAAAGACTCGTTCAACCACTCTATGTATTGGGGTTACATTAGGTCCGGTGTCAAGCAGCGTCAAAGTTGGTATCATAGTTTGGGTGTTGTAGTATGACTTGTCAACAGCAGACAGCCAAACATGGCAGTCTGCCTAAGCGCAAGGCCATTAGGCTTCTCAAATAGCATATTGATTGTGATTTACTTTACAAAATTAAATTATTTTAATACAGATCGCAAAATTATAGGGGTTTTATATGATTTTTTGCTGGTACGAGTGAACTGTGACTGCTCATGCAAGCAAGGAAATTCTGTAACACCTTGTGGAGTTCAGTGTGCTGGCCACAATTAACTGCAGTATTTGCCGGTTGTTTTTGGATTAGAATGCAGAACATCAGAGATCTCTCTTATTAGGGAGAGAGAAGGCTGTCATTGGGTGCCTGCTGTTCTTAAGCAAAGGGAAGCTCAGACATTCAGATGGTTCCTTGCGTCCCTTAATAGAGAAGGTAAAGATGGCATACCTGTAATTTCAAAACAGATGGTTTTGCCTTTTGAATATTTATACCGGGAAAACAGTCTCTGCACTGTTTGCCCCGAGGCCAGTAAGGTGGTGCAAACATCATTGTTTTAATAAAAATAAATCTTGAAGGATGCATTCAAATAAATAGGGATGAATAAGCATCTAGTGTAAGGATGGTGTTGGGTTGTCTAAGGCTACCCCTCCAACCAAAAAAACCTCAAAAAACCCCCAAAAAAAAAAATAAAAAAATGAACAAAAAAAAAAACAGTGTTCTTGGTACCAAGTGCAATCTAACCTTTTTTCCCCTTCTTTTAAAGATACTTGAAAATGGCTTGTATTTAAGGAGCAAAAGCGAAGCTGTCTGTTTTATTTCCTGATTTCCAGAGGCTATGTTTTAATAAGACTGATTTCTTTAATTAACCAGAAAGGTATACCAACTCCCTGTGTTGAGGTAAAGCTGCCTTCAACTTAAGCCTGGTTGTCACTCGACCAAAAATGTTCTCCTCTCTGTCATACTCTGGCATTTGTTATAAAGGGATTTTTTATTTATTTATTTTAATTTTTTTAAAGATTTTTTAGAGGACGTCACCACACATGCGCATGGCTGATAAACATTCTTGTTTGTGCACCAAAACAATTTTAATTTATTTTAATGGACATAGGGTGCATGCTGTTCAAACTTTGCAATATTTTAATATATTACATTTTATTGGTCCTGAAAGGCTTTTGTACCAACTCTCCTCTCTCCCTTTCAGAGTATGATTTCCTCCATTGTGAACAGCACTTACTATGCAAATGTCTCGGCGGCAAAGTGTCAGGAATTTGGTCGCTGGTATAAACATTTCAAGAAGACAAAAGATATGATGGGTAAGCAAAATGGCGTCATAAAAAATGTTTTCTCGGAACTCCCCCCATATCACAACCCCTGCCAACATTCTGAGTCTACATTTACTTTTGAGCCACTTTTTCCACTTGGTTTTTTTATTTTTTGTTTTGTTTTCTCTTGCCTATTTATAACATACTGTTCTGTAACTCAGAAATGTATTTTATTCACATATTTAATAAGTCAATCATTTATGTATATATATATATATATATATATATATATATATATATATAATTTTTTTTTTTCCTCACACAAACTAAGTGTGCACACATTACTGCTACAGTATTTGACCCACTGTAAAAGCATATACTGTTCCAATTTTGCCTTTTGATTAAACTCCTCTTTACATAGTTGCTATGTGGGATGAAAACACAGCTGCATTGTAATAGAATACAAAATCTGGGTAAAAGGACCTGATGAGGCAGACTTCTCAGTCATTGTTACGTACATACTGTATATTTTTCCCTGGTACCAGTTGCTGATATACGTGTCGTGTTGCAGCTGTATTACTGTATCATAGACAGCAGTTGTTGTAATTAAATTTTTCTTTTTAAATGTATCATTGATCAAATTTTAAGTGCCTCAAACATTAAATTAAGATTAACAAATGACTTAAATGTGAATGTGAGAAGAAGAGCTATGTAGACCAGACCAGTGAGTGAAATGTCATGCAAACTGCTCCGTAGTCACTGTATTTGATCGGACACTTCAAGTACTATACATTCTGCACATTCTAATTTCAATGCTCATTTAATTTCAGCACATTACTTATAATATATTTTAACTTATAGTTTATTTCAGTTTTATTGTTCTAAAAGGCAATTTACTTGTGGTGGAACTGAAACAGTTACTTATGCTGTGATGTGAAGTGGAGATTCATATGTCATAGTGACTGTAGAAAAGCCCGCTTTGCTGTCTTATATGGAAGGACGTTTATTAGCATTATGATAGTGTTAACCACTTACTGGCTGAATAAGCATTCTGTGCCTTTCCTCTTCTTTGTAAAGTACCTCGCTTCTACAAACTTTATTATTTTTTAAATATATAAAGAATAGGAGTATTAAGGCTTTTTTTTGTTTTTGTTTTTTTTGTTTGCAAGAATTGCTAACGACCAAAACAGAGTTTAGCGCAATGCTAACGTTAGCTATGGTAGCTGCCCACTCACCTTTCAGGTGCATTTCTTTATGAGCGAGTTAAAGGGGTGCAGATTATGGATATAAATGTACATCAACATCTGTATCAGTCACTTGGTATGACTGTATTCAGCCGTCTGTCTATGTTTGAATTCTATTTATGGGCCATAATGTGATCTCTGCTAAGAGCTATGTTTCCTCACCTCACCTGCGTGTGGTTTCTCCACATATGTGTTTCTCTGCAGAGGCCCTAATACTCTTATCTCTCTCTCTCCTCGCCTGTGTGCATCTGTACAGTAATGCGCCAGCCCTCGCAGCTGGAGGGGTACCTGGGGACCTGTGTCCTCCACGACAGCCCACGTGCCACCGCATTAGGTACGTCACGCGCCGCGCCCCGGGCTGGCACCCTCAGGTGCCTGCCGCCCACAGCGACTTCCCCTGCTTTAATATTCATGAATGTCAGGAGCAATGCTGCGAGTTTGCATGGCGGTAAAATAATGTTGCTTTAGCAGGAGAGGCCAGGAAGTTTGATTGGAATTGGCATTAGTAAAGCAGACCACAGAGACTTTGTTTGTTGTCAGAGGAACCAGGAGGAAACTTGTGGCGATGCGAATCGAAATGTATCGAAAATACATTCCACACAGACTTTTAAAGAACATATTTGCGCGCAATCATAAGTGCATTGATTAACGTTCTGGATGCAGACAGGCTTTGAGATGTTTCAAGACAAATGTCTAGACTCATTGAAGATTACAGGCAAATGATGAGCTGAGATTGCCTGGTCTCGTCATCATTCTTGTGTTCAAAGGATGCGGAGTGCAGTGCTGATCCTTGTGCATGGTGGTGTATACTGTTGTAGTACCATAAACTAAAGTCATATTCTAATCTGATCAGTGTTACGGACTCTGCCCATTTGCATTGCTTATTTTATGTACATTATCCCTATATACAATCTGATGTTTCCTGAAGCAATACTTTTCTTTTGGGCACATAAACGGTATCCCTCCAGGGATTAAAACTCCCTTGTCTCTTGATCTTTCATTCAGTTTGAATGCCTCTTGTGCTAAAGTATATTTACGGCCAGTGATAACTTAATAAATATGTCCTGATGCAGTTAAGTATTTTCTTATCTTGTAAATGGAAAAATAATATTTTTTTTGTTTACTTGCACTTGGGAAGTACCTAGAAATTCAGATTTTTGGCAGGAGATTAAAAGAGTGCATGCAACATGCCTGCTTGCCACTTGTGGCCAAATCTTGTGCTCCTTGAATTCAGAGTCCTGACTTTTGCTGGCCAAGAGAGGGAGGTCTCAGTATGGAAGGTAGGAGCTGAGAGACTATGGGCTGCACTGCTCTCTCTCTCTCTCTGGTCGCTCTCTCGCTCGCTCACTCGCTCAGCCCACATCCCGCTCCCATTGTGCTGCTAATCTCAGGCGCTTTGTGTCGGATTCCACACAAGGACTCCGGCCTCTCCACAGCTTCTTTTTTTTTTTTTCCTCCCCTGTGTTGCCTTTTCAATCGGCATGGAAACGGTGCGCATGCCCCCCAGCAGTTTTTGTAGGCAAAGATGAGACCAAAAGGCAAACCGTGGCACTGCAGGAGAAGGGAAGGGGATTTTCTGAGAGCGATTATTAACAAGTTTTTGTTTCTGTGAAGAGTGGAAAAAAGGATTGTTGGCTGGTGCTGTGCTTTCTGACAGTTTGGAGGCATATGCATGGTCTTGGATTTGTGTTTTCTGAGCCTTTCCGCTTGCTGATGCATATACACTTAATCTTTTTTATTATTTTTTTTTAAATCCCTGAGATACGGTGTTATGGTGTAATTTTTAGAGAGGAGCTGTCCTTTCACTTACTCTGCACTGTAGGTGTTACGTTGGATATTTCAGTTTTAAACTGGTCACTTAAGTTTAGGGGAAAACTAGAATGATTCACTGGATAGATGCTGTATTCTTCAATGCAACTTCATGTTCCTAAAGGGCACTTAATATTTATTAAAGTGTCTGTTCACAGGTGGACATTAAGCACTTAAGAAATGCAACCAAAGAATTTCATGTTACTAGTCCTTTTCAGGCTTAACCTCAACATGTGACCAGCTCCTTGCCACAGGCTATACTTAGGCCTTCCCAATTTTTCATATTGGCTAACTTTCGTACCTTGTTTTAGAATTAAGAGCATAAAGAATGATTTAAATGAATCAGTGGCCTCGTGCGCATATCGAATCTGCTGCCTGCCACTTTAGGATCTTGTCTATTTGAGCTGCTTTTTATTTCTCACATGATTCTGTCATGGACATTATAAACTAATTTTGGGAGCTGCCAGGACTTGGAGATGCAGGACACACTGAGTTTCTTTATTTGTGAGGGATAGCTGAGTACAGTCTGTGCTTTACTGCAGCCATGTTTATTGTAGCCCACATATTTGATTTCAGAAGTCATTTTATTTGCCTCTTTTATAGCCACATATTACTTTAATCTGACTTGATGGCTGTTATATCGGTGGCAAAGTTCAGTCTTACATTACTGCCATGCTACCAGTGACCTTCTTTAGTCACCATGGAACGCTCAACAGCGATATCCCATTATTCATGCAGTCTCCGGATGACAGAGTGTAATTTCTCATTCCTGGTTCCCTTTCCATTCCCTTAGCCTGTCATGAATAGAGGAAATTATAGTTGTTTTCTGTTATTTGTATTTTTTTCAGTTATTTTTAATCTGGTTCTGTTTGTCCATCAAAATGATATGGGTTCTCTCCCTTTTTTCTGTCATTTTCTGTGACTTCACACAATAATAACAACAATAATAATAATAATAATTATCATAATAATAAAAGTTTTGGCAGAAAAAGATGCTGTGCCCAAACTAGTTCCAAAAAGATTTGTTTAGCATTACCAAATTAATATTTCAATGCATTATTGCTAATCGTTTAAGTGGTAGTTTAAGTTAACATCAAAGTTTTGATGTCATCATAAAGTGTTTGTTTGCTATAGATCGGATACAAAGTTAGGATAACTAGCGCTGATGTATCTTGCTACTTAAAACCTTTTTTTGAGAACAAATTAACTACGAAATGTTAGCTAGCTAGCTAGCTTAAATTTTATATGGTGCTGCTGGCTAGACAATAACATTTGATTGAGCTCTTAGATATTTGTAAAATAAGCTACAAGTGGACAACGGCCAATTTGATCTAAACGGATTCACAGAAAAAATGCCAGATAATTTTTACCTGAAAAACTTTGAAAGGCATCCACAAGCATTTAAATGGCAATGCAAATCATGTTTAGACAAAATCCTTTAAAAATCTGGCATGCATATTTAAATTTCTTTTAATGTATTTTTTATGGCTGGGATTACACAGTTCCACAGTTTTATATTTTGCTTTTAATGTTTAGCAAGGCGCAATAAGTGTTGCCCAAATTAAGTATACATAAATGTACTGTGAAGTTAGAAAGTTGAAGTTTTTCTCCATTTAGTTGTTAAATAAATGGATAAAAAGGGAAATTGCATGTTCCCCTTACCTAAAAGAACTCTACACCTACTGAAATTTCAATGATTTGGGTTGTTGAAGGTAGGTTGTTGACGGTAATTTTTATTTTTATCGTTTTATGTAATTACATTTCTATGTAAAAATGTTAAGATGATAAAAATAGCAACATGCTTCCCAACAATTTCTATTGAAATGACCATGCATATGCCTCCAAACTGTCAGAAATGGTGTTTTAAATAATTTTCTTCCCTGCTTTGAATTATGGGAGCAGGCTTTTATATTCATCTTTTCCCCTGCTTCTGTCCATTTCTCTGTTTACTCTTTATCACTGACCCAGCGGAGATGGACAGCCTGTCAGATCTCTCCCCGCCCGGGACCAACCACATGGGCTTCAGCCAGCAGCCAATCCCAGGCAGCACAGCGGAGCAGCCCCCCTCACCCGCCCCGCTGCCCCACGGCGGTCAGGCCTCGGGCCGCGCCCAGCTCCCCAGCCTGCACCCAGGCCTGGTGTCCACTCCCATCAGCCCGCAGCTGGTCAACCAGCAGATCGTCATGGCGCAGATCCTCAACCAGCAGTACGCCGTGAACCGGCTCCTGGCCCAGCAGTCCCTCAGCCAGCAGTACCTGAATCACCCGCCCGTCAACCGTGCCCTTAACAAGCCCATGGAGCCCCAGGTGTCCTCCAACACGGAGGTCTCCTCTGACGTCTACCAGTGGGTCCGAGATGAGCTAAAGAGGGCCGGGATCTCTCAGGCTGTGTTTGCCCGCGTGGCCTTCAACAGGACGCAGGTAAGACCACAAACATTCAAACAAATATTCTTCATACCTTGCAACGGTAAAATATTCACCAACATTTTGCATCAGAACTTATTTTAGGCCATTATTGGGAGCTTTTGGACAGCTTCATGTTGTTCTTCAGCTCCTGTCAGCATCTCTGAAATGTAACTTTTTCTGATTTGCTGAGATGGGAGTTCTCCTGGGTAAACTGAAATAATTGTGTCCATAGTGGACAGTCTTCTTTCTGGACCAAGGAAACAAATGACCCAGTGCATTGTTGCAAAGTGTGCAAAAGAAGACTCCGTCTTTTGGATGAGACATTAAACCAAGGTGTTCACTCACTGCGGCCATTACTGTTCCCATGGAACTAATTACAAACAGCAGGGGTTCTCCCGTGCCCTGACCAAATCCCCTATATGATTCTCCCCTATATAAATCTGGTCACCTAATCATCCCCAGTCTAACTGGGTAATGAAACTCTCCCTCTCCACTTCCACTGATATATGGGGAGAATTATGATGCAAAATGGCAGATGGGTGCTAACCTGGTAATTCTCCCTCACCTTCAGTGTGTAGAGATCCTAGGATAAAATGAAAGCCAATATATAGATACAATCAAGTATATTAACGTTTTTTGTTATTAAATTAACTTTCCATGGAATTAATTGGAAATCGGACGTGAAAATCTAATCTTAAATTGATTTCTCCTTCTTTTTTTAAAGAGCTTCACTTTTGGCTTCCATTTTAGCACACTGTAGAAATGCAGAACCCTAAAAGACTGCGTCTAGACTCATGTGTAGGAAGTGGGTTCAGAGAGGGCTGGAGGCAGCGGGCAGAATGCTGAGGGTGTCCCTCTGTGCGGAGATTGCCTTTGATGCAGTCCCTCCACGCGCCGTGCCAAGTCCAGGCAGACACAATCAGGGTTGGACGCATTTGCCACCGCGGCACACCAGCCACTGCCTGGCCCGCCACGGGAAATGGGCCTTACTGAGAGCACTCCATGTGAGAAAAGGTTTTAATGAAACTGGGCGAGGTGTCAGTGCGGCTTGCACATGGCATCGCGCTATTCATCCACACCTTTGCTCTCACAGGCTGTTCTGTCAGTCCATTGTACACTAGATTTGCTTGCTATTTTATGTATGCTTTGGATAAACATGATGTTCTGACAATTTTTACTGAAGCATAATGGATGCTCTGTATAGTGCTTACTGTAAGGTTGCAAGCAGAGCTACAATGTTCTTATGCCAACTTCTTTTGAAAACACGGTAATCGCTGATTATTTGTGAGCAGTACAAAATGACATCAAAGAGGACTACCTTATTTTGTCAGATATTTTCTAGGTAATTAACCTGCCTATCTGTGTGCTGTGAAGGCCGCTTGTATCAGGGACTGACAGTCGGCAGTTTTCTGGGTGATTTTTCCCGCTGAACTCGGTGTTGGCTGTCTGTCCTGATGTCACAGTGCGTAGGCAGTGCATCTGTAGAGATCTCCATCGCTAGTGTGGACCTTTGAGTCCTGAGGTGACGATGAGCAGTGTTCTTACACTACCTGTTTTTCCTCATGGCATTGTGCTCAGTAAAATTCCATTGAATTTATTCCACAAATGTATCGCGACACTACCTATACAAAGCCAGCAAGAGCGGACAACGTGCGCTGTGCTCCAGAGCCCTTAACAAACCAAACAACGCGGCTCAGTGTTTCTCCTTGCTTGGCGTCCGTAGGAGCTCAGAGATGCCCACAGTGTCACAGGGGTTGTTTTGTTCGGTCGCAAAGAACAAACCTACGTGAATCCATTATGGAGGCAGTGCGCTGGACACACAATGAAGCTCTGCATTGTTGTGCGAAGGCAGTTATTAGAGCAGTTCACCCCCCCCCCCCCCCCGAATTCCTGTAGGGATGGAGAAGCACGGTTGCTGTTTTGCTGTTTGCCGTCAGGTGAGACGTGGAATGTCTGCGCAGCAATGCACCTGGCGTGCTGCCAGAGGGGAGGGGGGGGGGGGGCGGGGCTCGGTCACGGACCGCCACTCAAACATGTGATTTCAGTTTACAGCAAGGGAGCGATAATGTCTAAATATGTTCTGCATATTTTCGGGAGGTTTGCAGCAAGCCGCATTTCTTCTCCGCAGCTTTGTAGTTGTGTGATGATATCTATTGGAATCTGAGTATGCTCAAAGATGAGACTAAGTGGAGACTAGACGGTGTTTTTTTTCTTTCTTTCTTTCTTTTTTCTGCAATTTGGCCGTCTCTCTAATTTATCCACAGTATAAAGAATTTGTAATGAGCTTTTGAAAGCTCTTATAATATTTATTGTACATTTTTCAACAGCCGTCTAATCAACATTTCTTGTGATGACACGCAGTGGTGTCTGTGTGAAAGAATGTGTGTAAGGTTCTGCCTGTCTCCGCGGTACATGGATTCTCCACCACCAACATGTAAACTGTAGAAGTAGGAGCATTCAGTATGGGGAAAGTTGCAGCTGAACCCAGCCCTATGAGCAAACAGTACTTATATGCTCAGGCTCCTATAATCCAGCATCTCCCCAGTTTTATGAGCTCAAGATTTAAAATGCCTCACAATCAATATTATAGTTGAAGGGATTCACCTGTTGACTGGCTCCCAGTGTTCCCAGTACTGTAGTATACTATAATGGAGTGGACATTTTGAATTTTAACTTGTTAGATATAGTATATGCTGTATATGGTTTGATTACCTCTCTCCTCCATCGTAGTGTGATTTTTATATATATATATATATATAATTTTTTTAATTTTAATTTTAAAAAAAAATTTTTAAGCTGTAAACTGAGGTGAATGAATGTTCTAGTCATTGATCTGGATAAAATAGGAAAATTGTTTTCTTTTATTCTTTAACTTTTTTTCTAACAAGAAATATTTAATTTAATTTGCTTGTATGCTCATAACACATAGTTTATAACTAATGCCAACATGTTATACATTTCGTAATGAGTCATGTTTCTTACATGCTTGATTCATATGCAGATGTCCTAGAATATAAACACAGTTGACCGCTAAAGCCTTTTTTCTATCACTTGAACATAGGTAATACTTCCAGTTCATAATCTATATACCGATGCAAGATGTAACAAATATGGTATTCACTCAGCAGTCATGAGGTCAAATTAATTTAAATGTAAAGGCAAATGCCTTTTCCCTTTGAAATATTTGTGAAAATGCTAACTTTAGAGGTATGTTGTAAATTTTGGCTATTTGCAAATATATTTGTTTCCATGAAATAATCATTTAAAAATGGATAGCCATTTCGCATTTCAGTCTAAATGCAAATTACCCCTTTTTATGCTGAATTTTATGCTTTCTCACTGAGATGAATTGATAACATTCTGTCAGCAATTTTACTTTTTCACCCTCATTCCAACATCATGACCCCACCCCTTATCATCCCACAAAATAAAAATGAAAATATAAATAATAGCCCCAGTACAATCGGGTCAGTGCAAAAAAAAAAATCCAGTTCTTAAAAGCATGCAAATCTCTATCATTTTGTGCGTATATCTGTGCACATGCACATTCAAATTCTATTGGATCAGAATGAGCAGATATCAAACATCAGCTAATGAAAAGCTTATACTTCTCAACCCTCTTTTTGGTAATGGCTTCACATCAAAGCGTGATGGAATCCTGTACGGCTGTAACGCACTCATCGCTACGCCAGTGCAGATGAACTGACGGTGCGTGTTTTCTGCGGAAGGGCTTGCTCTCTGAGATCCTGAGGAAAGAGGAGGACCCCAAGACCGCATCCCAGTCTCTGCTGGTCAACCTGCGCGCCATGCAGAACTTCCTGCAGCTGCCCGAGGTCGAGCGCGACCGCATCTACCAGGACGAACGGGAACGCAGCCTGACCGCAGCCTCTGCTATGGGTCCCACGCCCCTCATCAGCACACCCCCGCCCCGCCCCGTGCAGGTAAGCCTGCACCCCACTGCCCCCTTCCAGCCCTAAAGGGCCGTTCACACAGCGGACGGTAGACGGCCGGACGAAACCGGATGTCATTCTTTTCAATGAGACAACGACGGCAAGACGGCAAAACCGCCGACGGCAGGACGAACTTGCCGTCGGAATAAAAAGTATTTTTATTTTTGCCGTCTACCGCTGCGGTAGGATCACGTGCCGATGGAACGGAAGTGGTACGTTTCAAAATGGATGAGAAGTTCGTGCAACTTCGTGGTAGAGAACGAAAGAGGTGGGAGGAAATATCGAACCAAAAAGTTTAAAAAATACAGAGATCTTGACAAAAAGGCTGCAGCATGGAGTGTTGTAGCTAAGCACTGACATGCAGATTCCAGGTACACATTATTATTGGCTTTATTTTCAGAAGCTTTTCTGTGATTTGAGGTGTAACTAGCTAGCGAAGCTACCTAAACTAGCTGACATTATGATACATACACACACACCGCCCATTTATGAAGACACAGACTGAAAAAACGCAGTAATACACACACACAATGTATAAATACACTTTCAGTCGCAGTCCATTTTGCAAAGGCGCTCTTTGGTACACCGGTAATCTGTTTCGCACAGACCATAAATATGGCAACGGATATAAACAGTGCGTTACCGCGATGGGCATTTCTGTACCGTCCTGCCATTGTACTGTCTACCGTCCTGCCGTCTACCGCCCGCTGTGTGAACGCCGCATAAGGCTGGAGTTTGAAATGTAGTAGTGACGGGGACGCTTGATCATTTTGCACCGGTACCTAAAGCATTGGTAATTGACTGATGCTGCTTGGCTTTGAAGGCCTTAAGAACAGCGTTCTGTTGCTTGTTTAAATTTTTTAATTATATATTAATTGTGGAACATGCTTTACCAAAGCGGAAACCCCGTTGGGTCCCCATCTCCCATTCCCTGACCTTATGACCCCGCCTATCCCCCCGCCACCCCCCACCCCCAATCTAAGTGAATTATTTAAAAGGTATGTACTGTAGCAACTTTTCCACTCAAGTAGATTTTAAGAGGGATTGAGTGTGTCTGGGGAGAGAAGAGACAAAGCCTGTCTCTGTTCATTCTGATGAAGAAGGGCTTTTATCAGGGACAAAGAGTCCCCTGGTGCCACCCTGCCTCGGAAAGGGAGGCCCCTCAAGCATAGCAAGTGCAGTTGGGGGCTCGGGGCACGGCTCCTCAGGGTCTGTTGGTAAAGTGCACCGGACTCTGAACCTGTGGCTTTGGAAGAAGTGCAGGTTTGCGGTTAATTTCAAAGGTTTCGGGTGGGAGGAATAGCAGTGTCAGTTGGTGGTCAGGCACATCCTGTTTGGTGGTGAGACCCACTCGTGATTAATTCTGTACACTTTAATACTTTATTTGAGAATCTGGGTAAACTTGCAAGAAAAGGCCCCACATTTTTAATGTCAGGGATGCCTCAGTAACACACACACATGCGCAAACGCAGATCAGTTGCACTAAAAACAAAACAGCTGGAGCTGCTGTTACTAAAATTTCAAATATCTCCAAATAGCTTGCATTTCAAATAACATGGGTATGCTGCATGCATACATGTTAAAAAGTAAATAGCTTATATTTTTTGCAACAAAAAAATATTGTAAGTATGCCAGCCGGGAAATGTATTTTGCGAAAACATGTTCAGTAGTATTGATTGTGGAGATGTGCTTGTAGGTTTGTTTCACAAAAACACATCAGGTTATATCAATTTGAGATCAATTGATGTATTCTTGGACAGAAAATGGAAGGTATGAACATTTTTATTATTTGCAGATACAGTACACTCAATGTTTATTTTTATTACATTACAGTTTCTATGGTTTTGTGTGACCGAAATAGTGAAAACAAATGCTTACAAAATGCATCCAGAAGCATGAGGCCGCAAGGTTGTAATGCGCAACTACCTTGCAACAAATTAAGCGGGGATACCATCCAATCCTTCGCTCGGAGACGGTGAAACGCCACTGTTCCTGCTGAATATAGTATCAGATCAAAAACAAAGCCAAGTTCTTAATTCCAACTTGCAAAAACTAGGCCTGCCTTTAAAAGTCTTGATATCAAAATGTCTCCAAGTTACAACTAACAATATTGCCTATCGTAGCTCACACTAAATAAACTAGCTCTATTCCAAAGCAATGCTATCCAAACTTTCCTAAATTATTTAATGCAACTTGGCCCTGTGTTTCTTCATCTTTGCATGTGTGGTCTTTTTTTTTTTTTTTACATCGTAGACGTTTTTGATCTGATATCACTTATTTTTTATAGCTAACTAATGATGAATAATGCATGAAGATAAACACGGAGAGAGCCATGCATTCCAAAGAAATGTATGCAGACATTCGCTTAACCATAACGCCCTCTATTGACAAGAATGAGAACAGTTTTCCTATTACAGACAGCACACAATTACAGTAAAAGAGTTTGTAGATGAGCAGTATTTAATGTGTAATGAAATACAATGAACAGCACCACCTGAGCTATGGATCATGAAGAAGCATGTAAATTAATGAACCAAGTCTATTTGGAGACATGCATGCACAATGGGCTAGAGGCAAACACATTCTAGCTGAAAGACATACAGCCTAAATAGCTAGTACAGCCTAAATAGTTTGCATCAGTAAAATATGGAAATACAGTTTTAAAATAGGGCTATTAGTATTCTATGAAATACATTTAAAGTTAGGCTATTCAACACTGGATTGCCGGATGCGTAACTCCAACCTTCCATGTGTGGGCTACGAGCTAGCGAGCGAGTTTCTGCACAGCAGAGTTTTTTTTTCCGATAGTGTAGAACGTTACCTGCGGGAAATGTTTTGGTACCGGAGAGCTAGGTTTAGTTTAGTCTTCTGTAGTGCAATGAGTGTAGGCTATAATGCATGTTGATTCGCTTCGTAGTAGCCTAGCTTGTATCTGCTTCCTGACGAGAAGCAGGAAGTAACGTTGGCGAACAAGCTTAATTGGAGAACGCATATTTCCCAGGAATCTTAGCCAGAAAGAAAACAATAAATACTACTAAGAAAGTACATACCAGAGATTATTCTTCTTCTTCTTATTATTATTATTATTATTATTATTATTATTATTATTATTAAAAGTGTTTGCAGTAAGCTACATTATCAGCAGAGTAGCGTAGACTAGAGCCACATTCGGAGGCTATTTATTTTTTTTAAAGTGACTAACCATGACATCAGATATGTTTGGGGAATTGGCGGTTTATAAATCCCATCTCTTAAAGGCTTGCAGCTTAAAAGAGGCTATCCTCAATTCTTAATGTAGGCTATTATTGTAAATTCTTAATTATTTTCCTAGTAGTTCATTTTATGGTGAATGACCTTGTGTTATGTGTGAAAAGGATAAAGTGAACAGAGCTGAAGTGAAGAAATTAATGAATAAAGAAATTTTGGCCGAGGCAAGGGGTTTCCACAGTCAGTCAGTCATGACCGCAAGAGCAGAGCGTAACACCCTCCCCAAACCAGACAAGAACGAGCGTCCGGTATGGGGAGGGTATGATATAGTACAAGTGAAATACAAGTGAAACATTGAACAGTTAATATTGGAAACCTCTTTTGCCTTTGCAATAAAAATATGTTAATGTGTCAATGTGAAAATAATAACAGTCTAAGAAATTAAAAGTACTTAACAGTTGCACATTGTTTTTGTGGAAAATACACGTGCCCTGCTGGGCTCGAACCCACAATCCACTGTGTGAGAGACTGCAGTTCTAACCACAAGGCCACAGTAGCTTCTTGGAAAGCATGAAGCCATTAGCTACATTAACATTAAAAAACATTAGTATGAAGCGTTTTTATTGGACGATAAGCTTGATGAGCAGGTATACGGACCATACCCTCAAATAATTATTCTCCCCATTGGATAACATCGCAACGGAGGCAGGCAGTTTGGCAGGAAAATGAGAAGAAGAAGATGAAGAAGATGAAGAAGATGAAGAAGATGAAGAAGAAGAAGAAGAAGATGAAGAAGAAGATGAAGAAGATGAAGAAGATGAAGTGGAAGCGGAAGAGGAGGAAGAAGAAGAAGAACGACAAAATAACCCAAGTTTGGGGCTTTATTGTGTGGATCTGAATGCTGTGTGGTTACATGAGGTCAGAACATACAGAAGTTAATGTTTTTAAGGGCTGAGAGTCTATGGTCATTGTGGTTACTTCTGTAGGAAACCCTGGGAAGTGCCAAACTCTCGGTGCTGTATAGGTATGGGGCATGCCCCACCAAGCCGTAACTTGGCGGATGGCATGCCTGCCATCCCAATATTCACACTGCGACACGCACATACGGGAACATGTATACACCCACAGTTTCTTCTTTTTCTCATGTTTGTATATTATCTAAAGAACGGCTGTGCTATGGCTTCATGTTCAGTGAAATTATCTCAGCAGAGGGCTGGAGTCAGCACAGATGGGCAGATGCGGACAAAGGATTAGGTATGTGTACATGTAAGGAAGGTGAACGCGTAGATGCATGGGGAGATATTGGCTAGCTGAGGGGATATAGATAGAGGTATGGGAATACGCCTGCTTTATGGGTACCACAGTCTGAGTACACTCGGTGCTTTAGCACAGCTGGCAGGGGTGTAATAATTTGATTGTGGCGCAGCAGTCCCACCTTCAAGGTTGTAATTTTCCAGCACATCAGAGATAACGCACACCTCACAGCGGTCACTGGCTAAAACAGGCCTGGCGATTGGCAGGCTGGTCACACAGGAGTGGAAGTAGAGAGGTGGCTCACCAGACGAGCGTTTCATGTGGCAGCGAGCGAGAGGGGGAGAGAGATGGAGCAAAGAAGGGGCTGTACGTCTTCGCGTCGGAGTGGGTGGCTTCATGCTTGTTGGTCACCTGGAGACATCAAGTTAGGCTTGTCTCTTGTCACAAGCTGTATTCTACTCACTGTACTGGAGACGCTTATGTAAATTTGAGTGCATATATCACCGCAATTCAGGAGACAGCACAGATTTTATCGCTGTCATAAAATAAGATATGGAGGTATGTTTTTCAAGCAAGTAAATGGATCATCAGGCTGCTTTCATTAGTTTGTATGTTCCAACCTCAGTGATTAGCTGTTGTGGCAGTATAACTCACTGCAGACACCTCAGCCATCCTTTGTGCTTCCTTTATAGTGAAATGTCCCATAACAAGTTGGCTAAATGAATTGTACAAATGAGTGATATTTAATTTAATTTCAGTCTTGTAATGGCCTGTAATCCTTAACTTTCTTTGAATATCAGATGCAACATTCAGTGCACAACGTTCACCAAGTGCAGCACATGCAATTTCAGATGAATGACTTTCTAAGGATTGTGTGCAGCAAGTCTCACACACACACACCCACACACACACACACATATGGAGTTGTGTTCTGCTCATACATGCACTACGCAATGGTCCTTGTTTTCCCTGTTTCCAGGTGAAAAAAAAAAAAAGATTTGTCAGCTATAAAAACAATATAAATGAATGCATGCACAGACTTACAATTATTCATTCTTTGTAATTGCCATTTTCTCCTCCTCATTTTTATTGTCTGGATTGGACCTGTCAATCATATGAACTGTGCGCTCTCCGAATGCACCATTCCCTCAGACAGCATATCCTGTATTGTCATACATTTGTGTTCAGTTTGGCATAAGAGTAATGAATAGATGAGGAGTTTTTGATACTTCTAATACAGATTATATTTGGGTCCAGGAGTGATCATGTACTGCAGAGGTTGCCTTTGATGTCAGAACCTAACTTTGCTGCGGCGATGTAATGCAAACTTTATTAACTCTTGTGTTTGTCTCTGAGATATTTTAAATGTTTATATTTACTGACATACTTATGTTTTGCATATTCAACTATTGTCAAGTAATGACTTGGATATTGTAGGTTATTTACTTGGAGAATTCCATAGTGTGCAATGATATACCACTATAAATGGACCTGAAACTTTACAGGCCATAAAATCATTCATATTTGCAGGACAAGGATTGACGGAAGGGTTCAGGCTCACTTACGTAGTGCAGACCACTTTGTCCACAAGAAAGTTTGACATGTATTCACTATTTTAATCAACAATCTTGTGTTTCCTCCCTAACTTGGTTCTGTTCCCCTTCAGCCCAGAAGAGAGGAGTGTAATAATGTGAGGCCTGAGGACTGGAATCCTAGAATCCCAGTGGGCATCTCTCCTGTGAGTAAAACTCTCCCCCCCCCCCCCCTTATTGGTTATCCCACCCACAGCTGCAGAGGCAAATCTTCCACTGACTCTTCTAGTCTATCCTGTAACCCAAGCCCAAGGCTTATTCCTCCCTTTCCAATGGGTTGAATTGCGGTCTGAAAGGCGAGTGTGTGTTTCAAATGAAATGCTGATGGCGGGTGTGAACTGAGAAATGCTGCTATTGTTGAATCGCTGAAGAATGTCTTGAATGCTGCTGACAGTTTAATTCTTTGAGACCGAATCAAACTTGGAGTCCCTCTGTATTGATGTATATCGATTAGTTATTAGATTTTTTTATTTGTGTGAGCCAAAATATCAAGGCTCAGTAATCTATTTCTCAGCAAGAGATTTCCAAGCTTATGGCATAAGCTGTATCTTTTATAGAATGAGAGCAATGCCTGATGCTGTGAAAGTCAGAAAGTACAGGCTGAAGGTGGGCAGAGTTTTAATAACACACATCCTTTTATCCCCTCTGTTGTTCCTCATTATTGTCAGACTTGTGGTTATTGTGTTGGTGTGTACAGAGTTTTCCTTGAGACAAGAAAGGTGTGGTTAGAGAAATTGGGAGCATCATTAACATCTTTGAAATGAAATGGCAAGACACTGCTCAGATCCTACCTGCCTTATCAAATTTCAAGCTTGGAACATTCAGTTGGGTTTCATATTGTATACACCTATGTTCTCAGATGGAGTCTATATATGTATATATGTATATATGTATATATGTATATATGTATATATGTATATATGTATATATATATATATATATAGTACACACACACACATACACATACACAGAAGTGTGGGCAGAAGAAAAATTTATCGTTTAAATCCTTCATTAAAAGTTGAGGCCAAACGAGAGTGCAGTAGGATTGATTACTTTAGTGTTCACCTAGAAATGTTACAGATAAACATCCTCTATACCCAAGTAATTTCCATACCCTAGTAATTTAATTAATACAAGTGTTTCAGAATACCTTTTGACCAGACAGGGAGTTTTTTGCAAGTACTGTTATGTAACTGTATGATTGAGATTCTGACTGGTATTTTCAGAATGTGTAGAACCTTTTATTCTTCCTCTACAAACCAGCTTCCAGTGGTGTGATTAAGCCGGGATTAATTATCGCTCTGTTCTCTGGCCAGGTTAAGCCCTCCCCAATCCCCACAGAATGGAATGGGAAAGTGGACAGTTGCGTGCTGAACATCAATGCCTCCATCTACGACGAGATACAGCAAGAGATGAAGCGTGCCAAGGTGTCTCAGGCACTGTTCGCTAAGGTGGCAGCCTCCAAGAGTCAGGTATGAACCCACACGCAGGTTGGAGCTGTCAGAGGGCATGACTCTTTCTCTGTGATAATGAATTGATGAAAGCAACAAACTTTGCATCATGATGCCAGAAAGCTGGGACTGCTAGAAACCAAACTTCAACATCAGGGGCCAGTGGCATGATGGGCTTAGTGGGGGTTACTATTTTCTTGATGTAAAGTTAAACGATAGCAGTGGCCAAAATTTGAATTGAATTTCTGTGAATTAATTTTTTTTACTTTAATGGAATGATATGCAGTTAGATTAAGTGGTTATCCTCATAGGGTGAATTTTTGGCGTGCTGACATTTTGACGCATTTTTTGAACAAGAATTGAGTGCTTGAGCATGTGTCACAAAGACGCAGGCTTTAGGCAGCTGCCCATCGATGTTATCTAAAACTGTCCTTTTAAAAAAGAAAAAAAGAAAAACCTAGACGTTGATTACAGGGATTCTCAGCATCAGGGATTTTCCTCTTTGAAATACTCCGTACTCATAGAGGTAAAATAAGGGAGTATATTGTGAAACCCTCGATCACTTTCAGAGTAATAATTTACGCGATGACATATGTCTCCTTTATTGTGGGCTTGAGAACACCAGACGATGTTTCAACATAAAACAAGTGTGTTTATATTAGCTTAGTTCTGCTTGGCTTTCAGCTGAGCAGACACTGTTATCTTACCCGGAGAACAACCCATAGCTGAATAACGGCCTGTGAGAGAGAAATTACTGTCTGTTTAAATCTGTAATAATGGGCTTGCTGCACATTTCTTTAATTACAGTTTTTATGAAGGTTTCATATATCCATATGTGCACAGTTTAACATTTTCAGAATCGCATTTAACAAAAAAATAAAAAAATTAATTTGCTTAAAAGGCTCAAATTATCTGAAAGTATCAGTGGGTTTTGCTGATGGAGCTGATTATAGCGCCAGATACCTTTGTTTTACTAAATTGCAGTTTGATGCACAAACCACTGTTTTTGTTAACGAGTTCAAAGACAGAGAGAGAGGGCGGTAGGGGGGGTGGGGGGGGGGGGGAAGGACAACCCTTGCATTAATTCTGAAGGTTTTCTTGTCAAGTGATCATTTGTGAGATAGAGAGGGGGAAAAAACCCAGGATTCCTCTGTGCCTCTCGCGGCCCTAGCTCCATTCATGTCTGGTGTGAATGTGAATTGAGCGGCAGATAAGGATCCTGCTAATTACGCGGCTGAAAGGGGGCCTGGGAGAGCAGTTATCTCTGGCTCCATCTCGTAATGTGCACTCCCTGGGCAGCTGGTACCCCGCCCGGCCCATAGGGGCACCGGCTGGACGTCCCGACGCAGGCTGAGCAGTCTGGCAGCGGGTGGGCCGATGGCGTTGGCGGGTCAGCGGGGGTCTGGCCAATGCAGCACAGGGACGGGGAGGGGGGGCGGCGTGTCTGATTGGCTGCTCAGCGGAGGAATCCTGGAGCCCTGTGGTTCAGGAGATGAAGGATTGGCACACGGGTTGCTGCGTGGCAGTGCCCCTCTGAGAGGGGGGGGGGGGGGGGTGTGTTGTTACCTCACACACTCAGTCAGTAACAACAGAGCACTTTATTCTTTTTCGATGGAATTGGATTAAATTCCCCTTACTTTTTCCACATCTGTTTTTGAATTTTCTACTTTAGGAGCTATGCAAGTGAAGGGGGTAATGTTAATATTTAAACAACGATCTTTTCATTTTTGTCTCCGCATAAAATCCTCTTCTTTTTTTTTTCAACTGCATTTGCACTTTATGGAGACGGAGTCTATAACCTTGGGAGTCTCAGACTCGCCTCCCGGAGAGAGCTGTTCTGTTGCCGTGAGGGGGAGTGGTCGGTTGTGTAAATAACAGGGCCACCGTTAGCGTCTGGGAGGGCCCCCTGCATCCTGAGGGCCTGTGATTGAGCGTAAATCGGATCACAGAGCGCCCGCCGACACGCCGCCGACGGCGCCCAGGATCCTTCGGAGTGACCAGTGCAGCGCGCGCCTCCCCCCTGCAAGAGGCTGCGCTAATTAGCACCACTCTAATGAGACAGAATGTCACTGATCTGGTGTGAGGCTGCGATGCAGGGGAGGGGGGGGTGTGTGCAGAGGTGGGAGGGGGTGGGGGTAATGCCATCTGTCACGGAGTGCCCGCTACGCTTCTCTCCAGGGGTGAGGGATCGTCTCGCTGGTCCACAGCCTTGGGGAGAAAGCGCTCGACCATCCCCCGTGTCTAACACTCACGACCCATGTTTCCAGCCTTTTGTGTTCCTTTGCGCAAACACGTGTGAACACACGCGCACACTCATGCACCCGCACGTGTGCACAAACAGTCTGGCGCCTTGTATCCAAAATAGATCAAAATTATCAAACACTCATCCCGTTCGACAACATTCTAAACATTGTAATGTGATGTAAATAACTTGTTTGGCTTGCGAGGGCAATTTGCAAAACAAATTACCATTTGAGCGTCAGTTCTTCAACTAGCCATTTTCTAAATTTTATGCATTTCCATTAGTTTGATGTTACAGTTCAAGTAATAAATGTAGTTGGTTAGAAAATGGCAAAAAAATTAGAATGTCAAGAATTACCTTTAGCAACCTACCTAATACTCTTTTTACTGATTTGGATATTTTTGAAAATATTTCCCACTCCATTTATTTAGAAAAGGAGATAATTAATCTTACAATACAGCAGTACATCATAACATTACTTAATTTTATCACTTTATTTTTAGACTTTCATATTTTCTTACAAATGTTATGGGAATGTCTTCCAAACTCTGTTTATGTGCGGTAGGATTCTCAAATGCTCATTTGTGTTTGAATGTAACGCATGTCTCCGGCTGCTGGTTTAGCAAATCTGCCTGCGTTCAGTCCTGATTTGACACAAACTGCAATGCAAATCCTTAATTCAATTGGCATTTGACTCCAGTGCAAATTTCTCTTCAACGTGTTTATCCTGCATCTCGCACATTTCATTCCGTCGTACAGCCTCTTTATTTAACCCAAAAAACACTTTTCATCCAAAACACAGAGTAGATGGATTCCTTTAACCCGCTCACCTCTACTCATCCCAAACACATGGAGCCCATTATGGCAGAGCCTGTTTCTCTCGCATGCATTGTGCTTCCCCCGGTCTGGCAGGCTGTCGGATGGGCCTGTGTGAATGTGGCCTGGTGTGTCCTTGTTTGTTGTGGGAGCATTGAGTCACGTGGCAGAGGCAGGTGTGGTGTGGTCTGTAGCAGAGGAACGCTGCGAGAGAATATGATTGGCGCGGTGTGAGAATTCGGGGAGAAGGAAAAACCGGTGTGAAACGTAAGCGAAAAGGGGGCATGGCGTCCGTACAGACCGAGCCTTTTCTTTAAGGGAAGTCAAAAGGACGCGCCGTGGGTATGGGATCGCAGGGAAGTCCCGAGGGAAGTCTGGCGTCTGCTTCTTTTCGCAGCGGTTAAAGTTGTTTATACGCTGCAGAAACTTTAGTGTTTCTCCTGTAAAGCCAGGGAGACGGGGGTATGATGAGCCCTACCTGAAGGGAGCAGGGGGGAGGCCACGGCTGCTTTATTAATTGATTTATTTATTTATCTGCCTGCTTGGTTATTGGGTTTCCATGGCAACGCCTGCAAAAAACACTGTTCCCTGTTTTTATTGAAGGCACAATTTCTTGAACCGGAGAGCCGGACCTCTGAATAATTGATTTCCTATATGAAATATTTCCCAAAAAGCAGTCTGCCCATGAAATGATGTTGCTTTCCACCTTTACTGGACAGAACAGTCCCTAACGTTGCTTTGTGCTCCTTTTCTCCCCCTGTCTCTCCTCTCGTCTCTCGCTTTCCTGGTTTGGACAGGAGAGGTTTGGGTGTATCATCTGCGCACACGCTTACCGCTTATCGCTCTCCGTGTCAGAACTGCGCCTGTGATTTTGTAGCCTCTCTCTGCCTCCTCTAGCAGACCACACAGGGCTTGTTCTGAGTCCCATTCTCGCTAATCTGATCAGGCAGGCAAATACGCCGGGAAAACCGCTTTAATGATCCCCCTAATTACCTCAAGTCAATACCAACTGTATTATTAGACTCCGGGAAAATATTCCATTAGGGTCCCCCCCGTGGGACTCCCCGCGCGCGCTGATGTCACGCGCTGCGCGCCCCCATGCTTGTAATTAATTTTATTTACACACGCAGGAATGCACAAGGTCGCACCTGCAGCCCGGAGCCGCTCGCCCAGCCCCCGACTCGCCCGCTTAATCAGATCTGTCATAATTACCATTCTGCATGCTTCTGACACACGCTGTGAAATATTTCAATTTAACTGCGGCTAGCAGCCCCACCAGATGCAGTGTGAGACCGGCTGCGTTGGAAACAGTCGTCCGAGCCCCACGTCTCTTCCTCCCCCCCCCCCACTCCCTCCCTCCTTATTTCCTTCCCTCTCTCCCCTCTTCTCTCTGACGACTCACTCAGTATCAGCCCCTCCCTCCCCCCCTCTCTGGCCCTCATTCTCCCACTCCCCTTACGTTACTCCCCCTCTGTCCTTGCCTTCTCTCCTTCCCTCTCTGTGACACAGAAGCTGGTACATCCTGTAAATCTTGAGTACGCTGCAAGCCTGATAACAGCCGATTAGACAGTTTAACTGCTAACAGCTTGTTCACTTTCTCTCAAATCAAAAGCACATGTTGTGAGAAAGGACAGGGAAAATATTGTCCATTTTGTTCTCACCTTTTTTTTGCCTATTTTGAAAGTTTTCACTCCCAAAAATATCCCGTCGCATTCTAATCTCTTCTATGTAGCCACTGAACTGAGCACATTTCCTTTTATAATTATTGAAAAATGTAATCATTAATTTTTATACACCAGGTGTAATGCTTCTTTCTGTGTCAAAGTATAGACATATTTTTACTCTATCTCTTTTTAATGTAGCTGAATTGTAATCATTATATTTATGCCTTTTGTCCAACTAAAATCAAAGCTTACTTTGTACACTTAATTTTAAATGCAATTTGCTTAAAACTGAATCATGCATTTTTTAAATTTATTTTATTTTTTTACAATCAAACTTCGACTAACGATATAGTATATGAAAGTGAAAAAGAATGCTTTCTATTTTAACTGCACTTTGGTATTGTGCAGATTTTGTCCCCTTTCTGTAATTAAGTAATTCCAGCACTGATTTGTCTAGTTTGAGCTCCGATTCAGAGTGGAGGTTTTATTTGCTAAAATGCATCTTGAGCCATTGTAAAGCTTGTTGTAAATGCATCAGTTTATTCAATATGTTTCAGTTAAGGGTCAGCAGGTTCTTTCTCTTCTGCACAAGTGAATGATTGGTCTTCTGTGCTGTTCATTTGTACCTGCTTGGCCCTGCAGTGATAGAGAGAGAAGAGGTGCAGTGCCACATAGAGATCCAGAGACAGCTGCTAGCTGTCTGTATCCAATTATCAAACCCCACAATAAAGGTATAATTAATCTAAGGCGCAACGTTAATGCCCATCATCAAATGGCTCCTCCGCACGAAATCACACAATTTACGCCTTTGTTAGATCAGTACCTCTTTTACTGGCGCTTCTCGAAGAACGTAATCCCATGTATCTCAGTAGTACCCCCCCCCCCCCCCCCCCCCAAATTGTAAAGTATTTAAAATGTACTTGCATGTTTTCTCATCCTGAATTGTATGGAGCCAACCCCTTGCTTTTTTTCTCTCATTTTTGGGGTTGGGAGGGAATGAATGTTGTTCTATTTGTTTGCGTTAGCAAAGCTAAACTTATCGACACAAAAATTGCAGGAAGTTGTGTGAAGAGAAAGTGAGAGATTAAAAATAGTGGCGCCGTGTGTGTGTGTGTAAGCATAGTTTTGCAGGCTGGTGCTCCCAGCATGAACGCGCTATACATGGGAACTGTGTCGATCTCCATCTGTGGGCGTCGCTGAATCCTCATTGTGATGCGGGAGGTCATGACCTTCAACCCGAACGCGTTGACTTCACACAGTCCCCAGCTGGTGTGCACCACGGGACTGCGTTAGGTCCCTACTTCATGTGTCACACTTTCAGGCAGAGGAGCAGAATAACATGCTGTTTGTTTCAGCTGAACAGATGTTCATACATGCAGAGATACACAGCAACAGCAGCATGAACACTCCTGCTTTTAACGCTTTATTAAAGCTACTCCATAACCGATCTAAAGAGGGATGTTAAAGGTGAAAAATGATTGAATCATTGTGCCATAGAATTTAACACTTGAATGTTCACTCCAAAATGAGCTGCATTTCATATCATTTGAAAATTGGTTAAAGGCTGTGGGTGGATCAAAGGGAAATTATGTAGAATGTATGTAATTGAAACTCAGTGTCTGCAGTATTTGACTGTTCTGAAATGAGAGCACTAGGTAAAAAAAAGAATATTGTTGGAAACTACCACAGTCTTTATTTGCAGTTAAGAACTCTGCAGGATGGCGTTGAGTTGTATAGGAAAGAGCAAGAACTTTAATGTAGATTTTAATGTAGTTTTTACATCTGGTATCACCTTTGAGGATCAGTTGTAACATGAACTGTGGCTGGATGATCTGGACGGGCGCTGCATAGAGGATCTGAGATAATTCACTATGAGTGGAACATCTCCTGGCCTTTTTTCTCTGGGATTTTTGTATGTTTTTCTCATTTTTGTCCAGATCCTGTAATTGTTGCTTAGAACAGCAGTAATGGAACTACCTTGAAGTCAGTCTTAATATTGATGGATAATACAGGGGTAATACAGATTTACTGATTAGTGCCTTATACTAATGCCGATTGTAGAAGTTAACAGGAGAAGTTAACACCTTAACATCATGCATTGGGCCCGGCCGCGTGGGTCTAGTTTTACAGGGCATTGGCCCCGTTTTCTCGTTCAATGCCTTCGCCCTCCGCCAAGAAAAATTTGAATATCAGCTTAGAGCAGTTTTATTTGCATAATAAGATTTCCACAAAATGCGTCCGTTTCAGTCTATTTTCAGCATGTGTTTGCTTATTGTTGCAGGAGATTCGCATATGCTGTGAGAACACAGACAAGTGTGCATTAATATTTCTCTGTCAGCAGATGGACGCAATGAGTGCCCGCCGCATATTTCCAATACAGCACACGTAACTGTGCAGAGCTATTCGCAGGGAATAACAGGTTTGAACGAACCATATTATCTTTTGAATTTATCTGCATAACATTGTCTGCCGGAGCTGGGCTGCTGCCAGGATCAAGAGGAGAAAAACAATAATGCTTTGTCTCTTACCCATTTGTTCCTAGTTGTGACATGGAGATATTTGTCTCTTTCCTATGCAACAGCATTTACTGTGGACCAGCTGAAGTGTGCCATTAACAATGGTTTAAATATATTAAGCTTTAAAATAACTTGATTTCCAAACATTTTCCGTCCTTTTGTTTACATTGAAGTGTTTACAGAGAACGTAATGCTGTAATGAGACAGCTGCCCTTCCCATAGCTCTGTTGTCTAGGAAAAACAGACTGTGAGGTGGGTCTATGAGAAAATCTATCTATCTGCAAATGTTTGGTAAATGTGTGGCTGGACATTTACCAAACATTTGCAGATCAGCTTTGGAAGTGTCATTGACTCACTGTGCTATTGATCCCTTCGACTGAAAACATTGATTGAGGGATTATGTAAAAATTTTTACTGAAGCTTTTCCTGAAAACTTCACTTAGGCATAAGCATATGTGAACCACTAACTTGGTATGTTCTGTTTTTTGTTTTTTTAAAAATCTTTTTTTAGACCGTTCTAAGTGGCGTATGACAAGAATAGACAGCAAATTTCACTAAATATTTTGAGCATTAAAGGGGATAGTTTACTTTATTGGGTTTTTTAATATTTCATTTTTGTGTATGTCCGTGATTGGCCCAGACTGTTTTCGTGTGCTATGAAGGATATTTTAGTCCTTACTTTCTGATGCTCTTTGTTTGCTTTGCCATGGAAAGTTTAAGGGCATTCATGAATTTGTGGTTCAAAGCTAAAAATACACTTCATGCAACTCAACAGCAGCTTGTACAGCGATGATACGTTTCCAGGGGCTGTACATATAGACATATACATTTTATAATGTTTATTCACAATGTATAAGCTTAAATATAAAGTTTTATATTGTACCAGTACTACTTTTCTAGAGTGCAGCAGGCTATATTGAAATGTATTATTAGCAGGATAAGCCCCTTGACATTTCACATCTCATTTTTGAGGGGGTCCTACAAGTCTCAGGTAGTGTCCTATAGGAAGTAAGATTTAACGCAATTTTAATAAATGATAATCATCAGGTAATACACGCACATACAACATCTGGAGGCATAAAGTCACTGTACAGTCTGCCTTGGAGTTATTTGAAATGTCATTTTTTTTTCCCTGAAAATGTCCCCATATAGCCAACAGGTCAAAATATAGCCAAACACTGTCTGGGCCAGTTGAAAACATACACTACATTGTCCAAACAATACTGAAATAATATCCAAAACTCGAGAATGTGAATCTTATCAAACCTTTTTTCTTTCCTTCAACCACACAATTCTGAAAAGTTCCTCAACCTTGTTGCGAAGGGCAGTCACTTGATGGCAGCGTTGTGGACAGTTGGCTGATAATGGAGAAATGTGATTAGAAGAAAGTGTTTGCAGACATGGAATGACAGCTCAGGGACTGTGAGGCCATTTTTCTGTGTGGGTCCACAGCACACTGACCTGTTTATTAATGCGCTAATGTGTGTCCGTGTTGGAAAGGACGTGAATAACAGGCTGTTCTCTGACAGAGCAGGGCCTGTCCACTCATTGGCAGCTTGTGACTGCATATCTCTCTTTCTCTCTCTCTCTCTCTCTCTGTCTCACTCTCACTCACACACGCGCACACACACACACACACACACACACACACACACACACACACACACACATACGGTGTGCTGTATAGCTGGGTGAATCTCGCGCATGAATTCAGCCATTGTGTTCCCAGAGAAATATTTTTATCAGAACGCCACATTGCTATTTATACACAGCTATACAATGGAGTTTGTGCTTTTCTGTGTGTGGCTGCTGAAAAGTTTACTGCCCTGTAAATGTGTACCTTTTGACCTCTGCTCTGATGATGAACAGGGGCCTAGGATTTCCACACTAGGGAGGTTCACTGTGAATAAACATTTTTGCATTACTAAACCAAGATGTTCCTTTTAGAAAGATTGTGCTCTGTGCCCGTATTTGACTTGTTTTCTCCTGTCAGGGTTTGCACTGGTGTTGTTCTCGCGTGCATTTGATCATATTAGTGTCTCTTCACCCTCGGTGGATAACAAAAGATGAATGTGTTTAAATTATTGATATCTCCTATTCAGAGACAGGTTTCTCTGAGCAAAGACTTAACAGCAACTGACAATGTATAATGGATACAGCTGAAAATAAAATGTCATGATTGGGAAATGTTACCCCCTCCCGTAACATAAATTGTTTAATCAAATATTGCGCACTTTCATATTCCAGCCATGTCTCGATTTGTGACTTTTGTTGTTTATAGGTAACAATGAATGGCTTTGTTGTTATAGGCAGCTACCTGTAAAAGAATCTGCCCATGTTGAAATTTGGCGTATACTTACTGCAGTACTGAATATATTCCATACATTATCTTTACCAGAAGTGAAATGCTCATATAGTGTAGTTAGCAGATTTTAATTGAGGCCTTGCTTTGACTGCCAGTCTTAACCTTTTGTCCACCTTATACAAGACCAGCCCATAACCTTTGACCTGGGCCAATGAACACTTGAATGTTGTTAATACCATAATTATGTTTGCATTTACGTATAAACCTCTCTGAATTGGAAGTGTACTTGATTTAATTCCAGAGATCACGGCATTAAAGTGGAATCCACTTTCATGGTTTAGTTTGTTTTGTTCAGACCTTGCAGCCAGCATGCCTTTTTAATCCAGCTGGGTTGTGTGTGCGTGTGTGTTTTTGCATGCGTGTGTGCGCATGGTGTGTGTTTATATTACTTCATTACCAGTTGGTTTGGGAAAAGAGTTCCCCTGCAACCACTGACATCAGATGAGCACAGCCCAGTTCCCACTGCATGCAAACAACAGACAATATGGCCAGAGAATAAGGGGTTAACATGTTCTTATGGAGCTCCCCTCCTTTCGACCATCTATGTGCGTGCGTGCGTGCGTGCGTGCGTGCGTGCGTGCGTGCGTGCGTGCGTGCGTGCGTGCGTGCGTGTTGGGGTTGTGGGTGCTCTGGCAGGCAGCAGCTTGATTGGCAGCTGGCTCTAGGAATGGCACACAGTAATCTGTGAAAATGAAAGGTGCTGCCGCTCTCTGGCCAGGAGATTACAGCACTGGTCTGTCACACAGCCAGCAGCCCGCCAGCAAAACTTCCTCACTCTCAATCCCCTACACCTTTCCCTCCCTCCAGCCCTCTCCTGGAGTGCTGCCTTCTCTACCTGCACACGTCTCTCTCTCTCCCTCTCCCTCTCCATTATTTTTCTCTCACACACTCATCGCCCCCTTTATTCTGTACTCTTCTTTCACAGTATCCTCCATCTTTCTTTCCAACTGCTCTCCCTCTTTTCTCTCACACTGCCCATCTCCATCTCTCCCCAACACTTCCCCCCCCTGTCTTTCTCTCTGTCTCACACACACACACACACACACACACACACACACACACACACACCACCTTCTCCCACTCAGATGTCCTCGGTCTCTCCCGCCCGTACTCCGAGTCTGCCCTTTCTCATCACATTACTACATAATTCATTCACTTAGCAGGCACCCCTATCCAGGGCAATGTACACTTTCCACATTATCATTTTATACAGCTGAATATTTCCTCAAGCATTTCAGGTTCAGGGCCCTGCTTAATGACATTTACCGCACTCTGGATTTAAACCATCAGCAATGCCACAAAGCTCGTTTCCTTAGCCCCTCTCCAAACTGCTGCCAGTTCTATTGTGTTTCTCCCCGTCCCCGTCAGTGCTCTCAAGCTCTCCTGTATGCCCTATCACACAATGTGGATGCTGGTACCTCACAACTGAAGTCTATATAAATATATATTTTTTAAATTTTTAGTTAATAATTTGCAGCGCTTTCATTGTGTGCTCCATCTGTAACCAGCCCGCAGTGAAAGGCGTGTTGATGGGCGTATGAACAAATGTTCATATATAATGTATACACATCATCACCAGGTGTGTTACAAAGAAAGCTGACAAGCGTGACAGGTGATTGGAGCGTGCCTCCCTCCCTCCCTCCCCCCGCTGCAGGGCTGGCTCTGTGAGCTGCTGCGCTGGAAGGAGGACCCGTCCCCCGAAAACCGCACCCTGTGGGAGAACCTGTCCATGATCCGCCGCTTCCTGAGCCTGGCCCAGACGGAACGCGACGCCATCTACGAGCAGGAGAGCAGCGGAGGCCAGCAGCACCATCCGGACAGGCCGCCCCAGCTCATGCACATGCCCTCCGACCCCATGCAGGTGGGTGTAGGAGCCCTCAGGCTCACGCAAGCTCGCAAACAGCCATTTATACACACGTACGTGCAGTACGTATCTGCCTGTCCCACACACACACACACACACACACACACACACACACACACACACACTCGCAAACAGCCATTTATACACACGTAGATGCAGTACATATCTGCCTGTCCCACACACACACACACTCTCGCAAACAGCCATTTATACACACGTACATGCAGTACATATCTGCCTGTCCCACACACACACACACACTCGCAAACAGCCATTTATACACACGTAGATGCAGTACATATCTGCCTGTCCCACACACACACACACACTCTCGCAAACAGCCATTTATACACACGTAGATGCAGTACATATCTGCCTGTCCCACACACACACACACACACACACACACACACACACTCGCAAACAGCCATTTATACACACGTACATGCAGTACATATCTGCCTGTCCCACACACACACACACACACACTCGCAAACAGCCATTTATACACACGTACATGCAGTACATATCTGCCTGTCCCACACACACACACACACACACACACACACACTCGCAAACAGCCATTTATACACACGTACATGCAGTACATATCTGCCTGTCCCACACACACACACACTCTCGCAAACAGCCATTTATACACACGTACATGCAGTACATATCTGCCTGTCCCACACACACACACACACACACACACTCGCAAACAGCCATTTATACACACGTAGATGCAGTACATATCTGCCTGTCCCACACACACACACACACTCTCGCAAACAGCCATTTATACACACGTAGATGCAGTACATATCTGCCTGTCCCACACACACACACACACACACACACACACACACTCGCAAACAGCCATTTATACACACGTACATGCAGTACATATCTGCCTGTCCCACACACACACACACACACACTCGCAAACAGCCATTTATACACACGTACATGCAGTACATATCTGCCTGTCCCACACACACACACACACACACACACACTCGCAAACAGCCATTTATACACACGTACATGCAGTACATATCTGCCCGTCCCACATGTGCACACACACACACTCACAAACGGCATTAATACACACGTACATGCAGTACATATCTGCCTGTCCCACGCGCGCACACACACACTCGCAAACGGCATTAATACACACGTACATGCAGTACATATCTGCCTGTCCCACACACACGCACACACACAAGCTCGCAAACAGTATTTATACACACGTACATGCAGTACATATTTGCCCGTCACACACACACAAGCTCGCAAACAGCATTTATACACACGTACATGCAGTACATATCTGCCCGTCCCACACGCGCACACGCACACGCACACACATAAGCATGCATACCTGTGCACGTGCATGGACCCACACATGCAAATGCAAGTGTAGATACACACTCCTGTGCACACACTACTACCAAAACCACCTACTGAAATGTACTGGTCTGTAAACCTGCTCAATTGTATTACTGCTGTATAAAATGGGTAAACATGACTATGCAGTTCCTCTTCCCAAAAAAAAAGTGATTTATTCTTAATTTTTGTGAACCTTAATGTCACATTTATGGCAGCCAGCAAGTGTTGTTCATATCTTCAACCATGTTTTAACATTTGACTTGACATACATGACACGGTACATATTTATAGTGTTTACACGGCTGTACTTCAGATTCCACGTTGGGTACATTGCTGCAGTCTTTGCTGACCAGCAGAGTGGCATTACATCACACAGTTCCCACACAAGTGGCTTTTGCCACCGTTTGTGTGCTAGAGTCTGATCTTATCATTGATTCGCAAAAAAAGGCAACCAAGTGGGAAAGGCAGCACCACAGCGTGTTATCAGCACACATCTGTTCCATCAGCACTGCAGAGTATAGTGGCACTGATCCTGGGTCAGGGCTGGGCCAGGAAAAAACAGCGTTTGTGTGGTCATCTGGCTGTCATATCTGCACTCCCAGCACTCTCCAGTCCCAGAATGCCTCATTGTTCCCATTTTAATGCGTCTTGTGTTCAGTGTAATGTGAACCTGGCCGGCAGAATAACGGCGCTGTAAAAACAACGGACCGTGATAGCATTGTCACGCTTTCAATTGGTTGTGATCAGCAACCCAATTGACTTTGTGTAGGCATTCCGTCAGAGTTAGGTTTTTGACTGTCGTTTGTGTCACAAATGTACAGTAATATGAATGGAATTTGATAGGAACAGAATGATATTGGCTGAGTAATCAAGGAGACCCTTATAGTCCCCATGTGAATTCTCAGGTTTATGGTGGTGAAGGGGTATCCTAAACACGTTGACAGGGAAGAAACAACACGAGATTGGAGCCAGAACAGAACACCTTTCATGCTGTCTGTTAACTATGTTCAATTTATCACTCAGATTAAAGAAATAAGGGATGACTTATTTGAGGAATTGCTCATGTGGTCAGTGACAAATAAGTATCGGCGCTAAATGGGAACAGTGTTGACTTGAGAGTAGGTAAGGCACTGGAATTGTGAACTTGGTTTAGGTTCAAATTCTATCAGACCTAATGATGTTAAAATGAACAAGATATTAAATCGGAATCCCTCCGTAAATGCTGAAAACACCGTGAAAAATACTGAAAATGGTCAAATTCCCCAAACTACTCAGTGAATTTGAATAGAAGTGTCAGCATGCAAAGTTAAGAAGACTGATTTTGATCATACTGTAGTTGATGGTATGAAGCCTTTTTGTGTTTTCTTTCCTTTTACTTTTCTCCCAACCTAGACTCTGCCACATCAGCAGCCCCAGCACCAGGCCCTGTTGCCACTTCAACATCCGTCCCAGCCCCTTCTTTCCCAGCAGCCCTTGCAACAGCAGCAGCAGCAGCAGCAGGCGGGGCCACGTCTGCCCCCGCGCCAGCCCTCCACGGCCTCGCCCGCTGAGTCTGAGGACGAGACCCGGTGCAAAGCACGGCCAGGGAACAAGATCTCCCTGGAGGCCCTGGGCATCCTGCAGAGCTTCATCCAGGACGTGGGCCTGTACCCCGACGAGGAGGCCATCCATACCCTGTCAGCCCAGCTGGACCTGCCCAAGCACACCATCATCAAGTTCTTCCAGAACCAGCGCGTCTACGTCAACCACCACGGCAAGCTGAAGGACCACGCGGGCTTCGAGGAGGACCTGGCCTGCTTCAAGGAGGGTGAGCTGCTGAAGGACCTGGATGAGAGCACACAGACCAACAGCACCATCTTCTCCATCAAGATCGAGGAGCACCTGACCGGCGATGTCCAGTCTGAGTCCGACCATGACTCGAAAGAGTAGCCCTCCCTTCTCTCTCTCCTTTTTACAGTGCCACTGTAATACTATTTAAACAGACTGGGTAATACTGTAGTATTACTTCTTTGTTTCTTTTAATTTTGTATAAAAAAAAATAATAAAAAATACACCCTGTAATATTCACTGTAAAGACTGATGCATCATTTAATAACTTGCACAAATGTTACCATGGAAAATTGCTGACTGCACTTGATGTCCATTGTTTTTACACTGATTTTGAGCTACTGATAAAGTCAATGGAGTTTGATAGACTTTCATAGGTGTTTACGTACGTGGTGTTCACTGGATTTTAAATGCATAAGTAGAAAAAAGTCAACGACTAGGCCTTAAAGGTGAGGTCCCGAGTCTGACGCCTGCTAGCAGAATTGCTATGATTTTAGAGCATAAACTTGATTACGGACCACTCAAACTCTGGAACCCGAGGACGCATGAGCACAGAGGAGAACGGCTCAATCTTTACAATATTATTTGTTAGGAAGAAATATAAATATATAGAGAGACATATATTAACTGTAAAAAGATACAGTTTTAAAGATAAACTATGCCAACAAATGCCTTGTACTATATGGCACTGCCGATGTTCAATTATTTTGCAAAAACTTTGTCACTGTAATTTCTGAATCTCCACACAGTTTGAAATGTGAAACACAACCTTCCTTTGTTTTTGTCGTCATTCATTATTTATTTGCAGATTGTTTTGCAGCGTTCTGATGTAATTACTTTTTTTGGAATTTTCTGTTATGTAATGCTTTTTTATTTTACTGATATTTTCTATTTATAAATGTAATTTTGATGGGCAGTAAAAAAAAAAAAAACAAGTGTCTTAAACGTTTTAAATGGAAAATGTGCTTTAAAGGTTGCCTATAAAAAGTGCTATATGTCAAGCAACTCATGCTACAAGCTTCACGATTAATGTTGTATGCAATTTTTACTATCATGCAAATAAGCTTAGGTAAATTACTAACCTATAGAACACCTTAGAGGAAAAAAAACATATGCAATTTATGTGAAAATTGATGTTTGCAATGTGTCTTCCTTTGGTTAACAATCCAATTTGAAGCTATTCCTGTATAAATATTCTGTATAAAAAGTGTTTCTTTTTTATGAGTTTATTGCAATGAGAACACCGGTTATTTTGTTACAACTGACTGTTTTATAAGTGTTTCTCGGTTTCTTTATGCAGAAATGGTCTAACTAGGAGTGGTTATTGATTGTTAATGACACAATTAAACTGTTTGTATTGTACTGCAGATTCTTGGTATTTATATGATGGAAATAATTAAGACTGGCAAAAGTTTTCCTGTCAAAAAAGTAAACTATTTACCATTAACTTTTACGAGCATAATGTATATAATTGAAAACAATAACAAATGACGGCATTAGATGAATACTGTTAATGAATTAAAAGCTCTTGGTCGTCCCCTGTAATAAATGAATAATTGCATATCCTGCGATTCAGTAGGCCAGTGGAAAAGAGCAGGAATTGGAGTTGCTGTTTGTAGCATTTCTCTTTTTCAGTTCAGTCTTGGTAAGCAGTACTTTTGACACTTTTACCAAAGGAATGGAACTCATTGATATTGAGACAGTGTTTGTATAGATGATCAGTGCAGGTGTAGTGATGATTTCTCAATGATTCTTTAAACTGAAGTAATGGATTACCCAAACTCTTCACAATGGCAGCAGCATAATTAGCCACAGCGTTGCCTAGGGAGCGAGGGATTTCATTTGACGAGGTGACCGTGTCTCAGTCACAGTCACCCCCAAATCGGGTGCCTAAAGTCTGTCTGCACTAGCTACACATGAAGTGTCTTCTGACTCGCGACTGTGCAAACTCTCCTTGTGAACTGCAGTGCATTGCCATCATGTTTTGAAGGGGAGCACATGCCTGTCTGCACTCTCCCGTATTGCTGCGGCTGTTGATTTACAATTGGGCATTCCAAATTGGGAGAAAAGGGGGTCGGCATGTAAAAATACTACATGAAAACATTCTAAAATAGAGAAAGTGGAAAGCCAGGTTGATGAAATGGAAGCTTCTCAAGTTTTCTGACACTAATATACAGTTTTGAGTAATGTTTTCATTTATTTTTCAATTGACATTTTGTATGCCTGTCTAACAGGAAGAATGTGTTAATGTGCACAAGCACAGGTGCTACATCATGACCACCTTCTGCACCTTTGAGTACTCTTCTCAGGTGAACTCAAGTGTTGGTTTGTGAGGAAATTGTATTTTCTTATTTGCAGCCTCAAGGATGTCTGTCATTCATTCAAGCATTTCCACCTCGTTCCACAAAATAAGAGCTGGAATGCTTTTTAAGTATTTAAAGGGGGCAGGTGATATATATATATATATATATATATATATATATATATATATATATATATATATATATATATATATATATACGTGTCTGTAAAACCCCCAGATGTAGTTTAAAATCCATGACCATGTTTGCATTTGAAGCTGTAGATCAAATGTCATACAAAATTGCTCTCTTATCCCTATGCTTCACCTACCCTGACTCAAAAAAATCACGTTTGTAATTTTCTTCTCAAGGGTTATACAGTGTTCACACTTGTCTGTCTGTTACAGGCACTGAATCAAATGGACAATATTAACTTTTCACACATTGGGGCATTAGAAGTCTAAACAATAATACAAGTGAACTGGAAGTCTTTAAATTTGTACCATGCAAAGGTCTTGCTTCAGAACAAAGGAATTAACTCAAGGAACTCATGGTATTAAGTGGGGTCAAATAAACATAAAAAAATGTTGGCTTCTGCTCTTCAATATGAATAATGAAACAAACTAGGGTCCTCAGAGTTGGTTTGAAGAGTGGTTTGGCCCTCATCCAACCTTGCAGATGACAAGTAGACATCTGGCATGACAAAGAAATATAACGTATTAAGAGGATGGTTATTTGCGTATTCCAGCAATAACGCCAGAGGAGTGTTCTATATTTTCCTAATTGACAATAGCAAATACACATCAACACAATGCCGTATAGTAGTATAGTAGAAACTTCTCATAGTGGTGGTATCCTCAGTAGTAATGGTAGTAATGGTGCCTATGTGGCACAAGTTTTTACTCTTGGTAACTTACAGGCCATTAGCAGATTAAAGTTCAAAATGGGGAGAAACGGGCATAAAGAAGGCAGCCTATGGCATAATTCACAAGTAATTTACATTCCTGTCTCATGCTGAAACAGGGAAGGCACCAGTAGTGCACTGTGGTAAAGTGTTTTCGTGGTGCCTCGCAGATGTATCATTAGCTATAAAGCAGTAAAGGCACTGACCAGCAGACATCATTCGGAGGTCGTATTCCAGTCTAATTTTCATCTGGATGGCAGACACTAAAATGTGACCTATTTCTAATGTCTTTTTGACAGCGCCATGGGGACGTCACCATAAAGTCGTCATGTTTTGGTTGAATTGTAATCGTGTTGATTTTATTATGATCGGAGGAAATTATCTCTGGAACTGTGCACTCTGTAACAGATGATTGCTTCACAAAGCCCAAGGTTTGGAGCTGTTTGATATAACAGCATTTTGACTGAATGCTTGCTTGAGACCTTGCCATTTGCAGTTTACAATGTTCAACAATGAATATAAACCGCTGAATGCCCCAATTAACAAAGCTGATTTTCCTCCATTTTTAGTGATGGACAGCCATAACTTATTGTCTTGCAGTGTGCATTGAGAAGACAAATATGGTTTCCGTTTTGGTTTTGTGCCAAACCATGCATGCTTCCCCACAGAAAAACAAAGAAAAACGTCTGGACGCACTTTCTTCAGTAAATATTTCCTTCACGCGTCCTTTTATTAAATACATCTAAACCCCTTTCCCTGATCTGTCTTCAAGAGTTCAGTAGATTTGACAAATATTGTAGTGGTCGGAAGTACTGCAGCTATTTGAAAAAACACACAAGTGGAGTTCTCTTGTGACTTCCAAAATTAGAGAGCTTCTCAAGTCATTTCTTTAGTGTAGGATATCCTTCTTTTTAATTCCGTATGATTTTATCTCCACATTCTAACTGGTGTTGACTGAAGGATTTGAGTGTTTGTTTCCACATCGAAGCTTGTTTGTTTTCTATTATGGCTACACTACATGCAGATTCCTAATATTCCAGCGTAGTGACAGCAGGGACTTGGGAGCTGAGTGTCTGCACACCGGCTCAGAGAGGAATACCAAATGCCCAGTCATCTCCTTCTGCTGTTGGGTTTGTACGTGGTGGGTATCTCAGTGGTTGCAGAGTGCTGCTTGGCCCAGTCGTTTCCTGTCCGTCATCACCAGAAGTTTAATAAATCAAAATGCTGTTTGAAATCCAAGCTGTAATGTGGGTGGAAACACTTCTGAGGAAGCTACCCGTACTGTAGTTCATAGTGAATTTATAAAGCTAGGTCAGTCAAAGGTCATTGGTTTCCAGACTAACAGGGCACTACGGTATAATATGTTTATATATTTTGAAGACTGTTTTTCCCTAAACAATTTAGAGACTCAAACAATGCGCAAACCACTATATTTTAAATATACAACAGATTTTCAACATAAGCTGTTAATTTGTCTCAATAATCAATACATTTGTAAAATTCAATTCAAGCATCTGCATGGCAGATAAAAGTTGTACCTGCAGATGGATAAAATAAGTTTCGCTTATAAGTTTTTCCTCTTGTGTTAACAAGCATCTGACCTTGTCTGTACAGACATCTTCAATATTTCTTTTAATTTTAATTTCTCCTTGTCTGTCTACCCACTCTGTGTCTGTCTGCTGTCAAGCATCAGCACAGATCAAGAAGCACTTGCTTTTAAAAATAACTGAAAAGAAGATAGGCATGTTATATAAAGTATTTCCAGATGTTACTTCATGGTTATTTTGCACTTTTTCATGAAATGTTTTTCACATGCTTGCCTCTTAGCAAAGTGGAAGCAGTTACAAAGCAGATAGTGTTGACATTAAAGAATTTCACTAGGGAAATTTTGAAATGGTAAGACATATTTACTTTTTTCACAATCATTTGTGATTTCACCTTTCCAATTGTTTGCTGGTGTCTGAGTAAAGCCATTATAAAATATCACCAGCTTTGGGGTGGTGGGCTGTCTGCTTATATATATCTCTATCCTCCCTACACTCACTTTTTAAAATGGCATAGGAAGCCACAGCATCTGTCTTTGTGCATTATTACTTTCAACAAATGAGGGTTTATGTGTTCATGTGTCACCTTTGACCCAGGAGAGGATATGAGGCTGAGAGAGTTGGGACTACACTGGGAAACAGATTGTCTCTAAGGCTAGCACACTCATAGTGTTAGGACTAGTGGAGGTGATTTATCAGGAATGCTTTATTAATGTTTCTGCTACGTTGAGATCCAGATTAATAGCACTGTATTCTCAGGTTGCTGCACGAAAATAGCAGGTCTGCCTTGTGCAGGGGAGTCTTCTGTGCTTACCCATCAGCCCCTGGGACTGCGCAGTAAATCAGACAGGAAATGCACCAGAAACACTTATAAAGTTATTATAATGATAGAGATCTCTGCGGAATCACTTCCCCGCAAACCAGGCCCCTCTCCTTCTCCTTCTCCCGCCGAGCCGTTTGGCAGCGTAAACGCTTAAACTGTGTTCTTCATCTGAAGGGGCTAGAGTAGAGGGGGGAGAGTGGGAATTGATGACATTAATCGTTGTGGTACCTCTCTCTCTCTCCCCTCTCATGCCCTTCACCTCAGTTTTCAACAACAGAAAAGATTAAAGAGGGAAATCCCAGGGGCATTGATGCATCTTTCTGAACATATTAATTTTAGCAACATCTCTCTCTCTCTCTCTCACACACACACACACACACACAATGATACATACAGTACATGAATATGCATACAGGATTGCTGAAAAGTGGCATGGGGCTTTATATTATCATAATTTGTTTTATTATCATGTTTTAATGCTCACTTCAACTCCCCACTAAAACATGTTCTCAGTCAAATGTTATTACTTCAACTTCTTTGAAGCACAGGCCATACTCCCGTCTCCTTTATCTTGCATTAATGGCCATAGCCCAATTTCTGTTTCACCAGGACTTGATACTAAAGCTGGCGAGCAACCCGTCACTAAGAATTAAGTATGTGAAAATGAAACATCCTGTGACTTGTTCACTTCAAGAGCAAATAATCTAAATAGAGAGTGAACTGCAGAGAGTGATCTGTCTTATTATACACATGTATTGAGGTAAGGTAAATTACTGCCATAGCACAGTATTAGCATGGTGTTAGCATGTGAAAACAGAAATGTGTTCGGAGAGAGTACACATCCAAAATTATTACAGCTTGTTCCAAGTCTGTTCTTTTATACTTTTTTACTTTATGAAAAGTTCTTCACTTAAATGTGAAGATAAGAATGAAATAAATCATACACCATACAAATTACTTTATTTATTTTTTTTTTTTTTTTTTTTTAATGTTTGGTTTCCATGATAGATCCACACATAAACTTTTATTCTCCTAGAGGATTTGGTTTCATACAGCCCATGTTATTTTTCTGAATTACCTGCTAAAGACATTCCAATGAATTACTGTATGCATGATATGTTATTGACAATATGCAGTCATTAATTTAATTCAGGAGAATAAATCACGTCTCCACTCTACCCATCGTGTCCTTCATAAATATGAATAGCCTTTATGTACCAGCAAATCTATATATTTATTTATTTTTTACCACAGCATGTAATATTGTAACATAGGATTTTGAGGAAGGTACAGATATTATATCGTCAGCGTTCTTGTTTCATACCTTGCTTGTCAGTAGGACATTTAAATACACAGAGATTAGGAAGTCAAACCTGAAACTTATGGATAAGTAAAAATATTATTTCAAAATATAAAAGAGCCAAGGTTACTAAATTAAACAAGCTATATTGATAACTAAAGGATTTTACAAAACAAAAAAAAATTGTAGAAATACAAGATTGCCTTGCCACAACCTGGTTTAAGAAATCTCCCAAACCTCTTGTTAATAAGGCTCATAAATTATTATTTTTTTTTTCACATTTTCACAAATCAGAAGATAACCAGTTGAGTCAGAGAAATATATTTTTGAATCCTCAAGGTAATACTAATAAAACTAGAAATACCTGTATTAAATCATTAATAATGTGTTGAGCCAACACTGTTTTTGATAGTACTGGCTCTCACCCAAGGTTGTCATTTGTGGGGAACTCCCTCTGCAGTTTCTTGTCTGTTTTGCACAGACCTCACAATCCTGCAGTATGTGCTTCTGCCCATGCACGGTTGACCATTTGCTGATGACTTTTGCTTAGGCTCTTTCTCTCAGTGTTCCTTGGTGTTGTCACCCTATAAGATACTCATGAAGTATTTCATGCAGCCATGAAAGAGCACTACAATCTCAGAATACACTTAATATCTGTGACGCACTCAATTGCAAGCCAATGAGGGTTTTCTACACAGTACTACAGGAGAGTTAGCATCTGACAATAATTTGTATCATGTGACTCAGTAACCCTAATTGCCTCTGTAGGCTCTGGTCATAGTCAACTATTGACAGTGCCGGTTCTAACCTGTGATGCCGATCCTGCAATCCTGTACCATCTACACAGAACACCTTTGTGTAGCTTGCCAGGTTAAAAATCTATGCATTTGGGGCTGCTTGGTGGCTCACTCTCATTCAGTTACAGAGTGACAAAGCACTAAAACCACTTATTTTAGTTGAGAACTGATACATTTGGTATAATACAAGTGTTACCGATTGATTCTGTTCCAAATCTTGACATTTTACTGCAGTCAGCGTAAACCGAAAGGATATGGCTCAAAAGTGTCTCTAGTGGTAAAACGTTAGGTACTGCACTGAACGTCTGTCATTGGCCAGAAACTTCATCCAGCTGACGTATGCCTCCCGGTGACGAAATTGAAACCTGTACAGCTACGCCCTGAAGTTTTGGAGCAAGGGCAGGCTACGCCCCAGCTATATAAAAGCGAATCTCAGCAGTCTGCGGTTGAGCTGCTTGAGAGGAGATGGGGGAGAGAGCGAGCAAGCGATATATAGCTAGCTTACAGTTTAGCTTTTTTGAATATTCTAGTATGTTATAGTAGCCTATTTTTGGTCTTTTTTATAGTTTGCTTAATAGTCCCTTGTTTTTTGATAGTTCATTTTTCAGTCTAGCTTAGCAAGTAACTAGCTAGTTTATTATAATTTTTTAAAATAAATATATAGTATAAAGCATAGTTGAGCCAAGAGTTGCAGTATATGCATGCTACACTTTTACATTTGCAACATCCCTACAACAGACATTCCCTCTTGGAGAGAGTTCAGTGCAGTGACCATGTCCACCTGTTGAAATGGAAACCAATATTATTGATGTTTTTCAGGTAGTGTGATTGCCTACAGCCTGTGTAAAATAGCCTACATGGCATGGGTAACTATTTGTACAGCATGTGATTTGTTGTTTGCTGGCTGGCGCCGCATCATTATAAGCCCAAACGAGGCTATGTGTGCCGCCCCTGCCTACCACTCCAACACATTGCCCTCTCATTCTCCACCATTGCCTCTGCCTTGGCAGCAGCTGGAGCTAGCGTGTTTGTTTGTGTATGAGTGAGAGAGAGAGAGAGGGTGGAACAAAGTGCGATATGCAATTTGCTGCATTCGGTTAGGGTTCAGTCAGTTAAGGAGCCGTGTTTCATCGTGATCTAGCGACCCTCACTGGTCGATCGGGTGCCAGTGGACTGCATACTAATGCCACATATGAAAGGTCTTCCTCCATCTCTGGTCTGTGTGACCTTAGCTCTAGTCTATGGAAGCCAAAAGAATAAAAAAAGAAAAGAAGCAGCTGGTGACACCAGGTATTTCAGAGGAGAACTGTGAATGTCTACACTCTCCCGAATTGGCAGTGGTTCACGCATGAACGCAGCTGCTGCGGTTGCAGATAATTGGACATTCAAAATTAAGGTGGGAATTGGATATGTACAGCCCCTCGGTGGGTGCCAAATTCATCTTAAAAAATAAAAAATCTATACATATCTATCTGTCTATCCACTCTATATATCTAATGATCTATCTAATACTGTTTCTTCTTACCTACCAAGCTAAATAACTAATTGCTAGCTAGAAAAAAGTTTGTTAGCGGGCTTTATTTTCAATGTATAAAAAAAGCTAATACGGGTGAAATAAGTTGGGCTTGCAAGCTACCTACATAGTTGTTTTTGTTTATACACCCTAGTTACCTAATTTGCTAGCAGGATAATACTGTTGAAACTAAAACATTTTTGGAAAAAATTGCAAAAATGATTGTGCTACTTTTTGGAATATCTGGATGGTTATTTATTTATTTATTGGGAATGCATATTTGCAATGTGTTTCTTTTTTCAATATACTGTAACACATTGCAAAGCACAAAACCAGTTTTTGCCCTAAAGTTTGACCCATAGTGATCTCTGACAAAAATTTGCAGCGCAGTATTAAATCTGTCAATAATTTGAATTAAATACTGTAGTGTGCTCTAGCTTCTTGCAATTTATTCCAGAAGATCACAACAAGTTAATAAAAGGGCCAATGACACCTTTCCATAAAGTATCACCCTCCTAACTGCACCCATTATATTATTTCTTCAATGCGTTCTGCATCTGACCTTGAAAACATCAGAGAAAAATAAGTACAATACATTTCAATAAGTATGAGATTTTAAACAACTTTTTCCACAACCCTGACCTCTGGTCATAACTGCACCCATGAGGACAGATAGACAGATGGAAAAACAGAAAAAAATGGCCAAATGCAATACCCTTGATGCATCGAATGCACTCAAAATGTTACCCAAAAACCATGTCAGTTTAATATTATGGTCTAATTGTAAAGCGATATATATGGTCGTATTTTTTTTCTGTTTAAAGGTTTGTCAACTCTTCTGATCCTGTATATTTAGTAAAAACTAGTGGAGCACAACTCACACAGGCACCATGATCAACAAAAGGAGTGACTTCAGGGTATAAACCTCTGTCTCTGACTACTCCACTTAAAATGTGAACATATTTGTGGCTTTGGCTCAGATCAGGGCTAATTTGTTATTTGAGCACCACAGTGAGGCACCTGGGCTCACACAGTAGTATCATCTAGGAAAGCTCCAGACAGACATCAGACAGACATTAGACATACATCAGACACCATTAGGTATGATTTTATACTTAGTCTGTCAACTCAGTAATGAGGAAATCCAACCCTTTGGCATACCTGGTCTGAAATAAAAGCTCTGTTGTAACCCATCACCTAATGCTAATCAGACATGAAAAAAAAAAAAAAAACTATGTTGGTTGTATGCAAGCACACCAAAAACTTTTCTACTGCTGATACTGACTCTTGTGACTCATGATCTGAAAGAAGACTGTTACGAGAGGAAATAGAGCAAACAAAGTATAACAGAGAGCAGATAAGAACAATGGTACAGCGCATGATAAAGCACAATTTGAATAAAAGCTATGTAAATGACTGATAAGTCACAGACAGAGAAAATGAATGGTGCGGCAATTCTTATAATGTATAATTAATATTTGCCAATATTCTGAAGCTCTGAGTATTTGTAGCAAACATGTGGTCTTCAACAGTCTAAACTGCACTTTAAACTAGGTGAGCCTAGCTCAGCCCAGACGCCTGTATGCAGCCAGTGAGGAACATGTGACAGGGCACCGCGGATAGTGGTGTGGAGCATGCAGGTTGGCCTGCATACCGGGGAGATGGAGTGCATCTGATTCCCAAAGCCGGGTGTGGCAGAGTATGGGAGCGGGAGCGAGTGAGGAGGGGAAGCGGACGTAATTTAATTAGAGTGATGAGCACTATTAGAACGTTACCACTTCGCAAGCTCCAGTTCGCTCTGGTACCACTCAGCCTAGAATGTCTTGCTTCTGCCAATAGTGCTAATTTCAACGGGGAAATATGGAGTTTTGGAAATATTTTACAAAAGCCCCAGACAAAGGTTACAAGTGTAACATAAACTAAGAAACCTTCCTACTACAACCCTGTGCAACATTGTTGCAATATTGCTCTACATGTAAAAAGTTAATACTGTTAAATGTCTTAACCTTTGCAATAAAAAGACGTTTGTTAATGTGAAAAGAACATTAAAAGAAGCATAGCATTTGCACAATAGTTTTGTCGAAAATTTATTTAGCCTTTGGTACCAAGCAGGGATCCAACCACTGACTTCACGCATGAAAAGCCAAGAGTTTAACCACTAGGTTTGTGTTGCGGTATCAGATGTTGGTGTTGGCTTACTGACTTCATAATTCAAACAGTTAACAGTTAACATTGTGAAATTCCTTAGCCTTTGCAATAAAAAGATGTTATTTTATTTGAAAAGGATATTCTTAGCATAACGCACATATTATTATTGTCGAAAATAAATGTTGTGAAATGGTGGGGCTCGAACTACTGTATTGGACTGTGTCGGCTTACTGATCTCGGTCCTCTGCATAATTCAAACAGTTAACAATTAATATTGTGACATTTTTAGCCTTTGCTGTAAAAATAACTTATTTTATGTTAAAAGAACATTCTTAGCATATAATGTACATTGTGTGCGTCAAAAATAAATCATAGGAACAGGTAGGGATCGAAGCGCCAACCTAGCAAGTTTCATAACTTTCTGTCAAACGGTTTTGGAATTATTCGCATTTTTGTGATAAGCCACGCCCACTGAAAATTCATTGGCTCGTCATTCGGGCATTTTCGTGCAAATTGGTCAAATTTTGTAGGAGGAGTAGCATTTTAAGTGTTTTACAAAAAATGGTAATTAGTGGAAAATCCAATATGACAGACTTTATGGGTCCTTGAGGCAAATTTGTTCGGCATGAGCAGAGGGACCTGTACACCAAATTTAGTGACTCCAGGTCAAATGGGGTGCGCTTTTCAACACTTGCAATTTATGCATGCGCTTTTCAACAACGGGGGATCAGGCAGCCAGACAGCCAGCCAGCCAGCCAGCCAGCCAGCCAGCCAGCCAGTCAGTTACCCACATTCAGTCATTTAGGCCCGCCCGCTCTGCATCTGGGCAAAAATTGTGTTCAGTAATATAATTACTATATTGCTGAGATATTATTGTTTAATTCATGTTCTGAGTTTGTAACTTGTTTGTGATTGTAATTTCCAGAAAATATCAAGTTACTATTATTGTACTTCATAAGCAATTCACACAAGACCTATACAAATTGCTTTTCTACATTCTTCAGAGAAGTCACAAGATAAATACCAGAAAATAATGTGAATAACCTAAAATGTTATCTTATTCAGATGTGATACAATCCTGATGAAAGTGTCTTCTTGTACTATTCCATTTTTACTGGAATAGCCATCCTTTATTATATTATTTGTTTGTGAAAGAAATTGGGTTTTTTAAAGATTGTCTGAAGCTTTTAGAGTTTAAAAATTGTTGTTGAAAATGGAACCATTAAAAAATAAAGAAGAATCTTAATTTTACAAAAGAAAGGTTTATTACCAGTTGCAAATACAATAAAAATGCAAAGTAAGTATGCTTAGGTGGCGAGGTAGGGATCAGTTATTCCAGGGAGCTGGCCAAGCCAAATTTAACAGAGCTGTAGAATCTCAACCTGAGTGACAGATGCGTTTACTCACTGCCTGGTCTGGAGGTGTGCTTCATATCCAGCAAAGGCTACGATCTACACAGAACAACAAATCCAATGCCATCAGTTGAATCTGTAGGCTGTAATTAATTTTCTGGAAATTTAGCTCAAGTGCCCTCTTCTTATTTTAAGTACTAATTGAACCAATTTCCCTTTTGTACACATGCTCTGCGCTTCCATTTTAAAGCAATAACTCATCGATCAAGCCCACCACTCAGCCGCAAACACTCATTACAATGGGTCCACTTACACAGTGACCAAAACAGACTCAGTCACATAACAATTCAAATGCACTGCTTCATTACCTAACTGGAATGTCATACCACTTGGTGTATTTTTTTTCCCTCTCACCTGCCAAGGATTTATCTTCAGACTTATATTTCAAAAAGGTTATGACAACTAAAATATACATAACTGGCAGTTTTGTGTGGTTATCTTTTTTGTAAGAAACAGAGTTCGAAGCCGCTGAATTTTGTGACTATATATCAAAAAGTGTATGCAAAGTGATGAATACAATTTGACTTTAGGGCTGATGACATAATTTCTGGCTCAGAGTTCAGAGAAAGGATTTGCATCTGCCTGTGAAACAGAGTTGTTGAGACACTCATGGACACCCAATAAATTATATCTGCACAGAGGCAGACTGAGGGGGTGGGGGTACAGAAAGACTATACATGGGATACCTTCTTAGGAAGGAACGGTCTGCAGTTGGAGGCTGATATTCTGCAACCTGGAATTCACTCTCCTTAGGTTCCATTGTAATTGACATTGACACACTTCAGCCAACTTTGCATATGCATCAAAGCAGAAGTATGGGCATAAGCACCTATTTACTCTTTCAGCAGTTTCACACGAACAGTACTCAACACAATCGAAAGCAGTATTTTCCTGCCCCTGTACCTGAAGCAGTTATTTCCATGCCCATTTCATTTATGCAAAAACAGGGTCTCTTCTATTCTGTGCACTGTATTTTTATTCCGTTTTTGGTTATTTGTCCCACAAATGCTTTGATATTAGATTATGCTGTGGTCTGGATTGATATTAATGTCTTCAGCTCAACTAAATTAGACCAATTGAAACCCTGGGGAACAGTCTGAAGTGAAAACTAGCAAACGCTGCAAGAACTCCATTTTCTTCTGGGAGCTGATTTTGACACCCTTGATGTAGCTTAGTAACAGCTAGAAGGGGTTGAAGAGATTTAGTCAGGTAACACATAGACTTTCTTTTCAGAATGGTTTCTGCGTTGCATTCTCCAACATCGATTCATGTATTGTTTAATTCAAGAATGTCACACCAGTTAATTAAAGCTATCAATGAATATCATTTCCATCCATATAGAATGCTAACACCTTTTGGCCTGATAGGTTTTTGAAGAAGTAGGCTCAAACAGCGCTTAAAAGAAAAGTTTCTTGGTGGGCCTACTCTACAGCACGGAAGTCTATTCACCTAATTCTGTAATGTTACATGGCCATCACGTGACCAAGCATTTTGTTTTGCAGAATTTCCAGTTTAGATCATTGCCAATTAGCATGCGCTACTAGTAAAACAGCTTTTTGACATCACTTTTAGCAATCAATTACACACCACAGCATTTTTTTGAGCCATGGCTTTTTGAAAGACAGTGATCATGTGTTCGGTGAGAGGCTGTCACAATAATTTATTTTAAATAAAAACTTTGTTGGGGGAATGTTTTATCCACCAACCACTGAGGAGAGTTCAGTGTGGTTGTGAGGCACCTTACAAGCTGCACCCGCCCTCCAAAGGTGCTTTGGTGTCGACTGAAAGTCAGCTATTGTCCCATAGGAATACATTGAGCAGCAGAGACCAACCAACCTAGTGACATCATGACCGCAGTTGGTCCAAGATGGCTGCGCCCTAATGGAAAAAAAGCTAATTTCAGCTTCTTTTTCCAGCAAATACGGGATGTATTTATAACCCCGATAGACTGTCGTCGTATTTTATTTGCTTTGGGTGCACTGTGGAGTGTTTAAGTGCGTTTGGTAGTGGATGCTACCGGTTACCATAGAGTTGTGCTAGCATTAGAAAAGTGTGTATGTCCAAAAGAAGGGACAGCATGGAATTAGCTGATAATGGTTTCCATCAATCAACTACATCATGGGTAAGTCGAAATTGAGACATTATGTCCAAAATTCCGAACTATCCCTTTAAGGTGAAAAGCTAACGAACCAGAGCCACTTTACCGAGTGCTTCATGTCCCCTTTAAAACCACTAATTAACGTTACAGTAATGTAATCAAGTCCTGTTTGGTAGCTGACTGCAAACCAAGCTGCATCTGTTTTATTTTGTTTCTGTAGTCGTGTAGTTATTGTACAGCATCGAATGCTGGGACACAGCCACAATGAGCGACGTCCCCCATTTTTAATTTTGGCGAGGTATTAAAAGAAGCATTTCTATTAGCTGATACCAGAGATTTTCTGGAGGGTCTCTGCTGATACTGCAAATCCACGGGTCAAAGTTGAACATAATTGAACTTTGACCCGAGGCAAATTGCGAGACCAGAGACCCTGCGAATTTGCTTCGCAGCCGGAAATGTTGCCGTTTATTTGCCCTTCGCACGGTTTTGAATGGAAGTGAATGGTAGGCGAAGCAAATATTTGCACAATTTTATGCAAGTATGACCGCACCACGAGAGAACACCATGAGAGAACACCAACTTATGTGGAGAACACAGACGGGAGGGGGAGGAGAAAGGAGTTACAGTTGGGGGAGGGGCGATAGATCCATTCGGTAACGCGTCATGAAAACTGTTCAAACGGAAAGTCGTTTGAAATTAAAGGGCTAACGTTAATTTGCACAGTTTGAATACCCATCAATCAAGAAGAGGGAGAGATGGAGTGTTGACAGGCTTGCATATAAAAAAGGTTTTCACCTTTTTTTCACGTCACGGATTGGGGCGTGGCTCAAAAAAAACGTTTCAGTTTGGATTTCAGCGAATGCCTCTTTTTTGACACAAAATGTGGTGGCACGGCTTAATTACATTTTTGTTTTTTTAAACAATAGGATATATGTGATTTATGAAATGGAGACAAGATACTCGGCTTTATAACTCAAAATATTTGATCTAGTGTTTATTACCCCTTTAACAATTGCGCTGGTCAGGGTGTCTCAGGTTCGTCAAAGTGGAGGTCCTTGTTCCAGAAGTGGAAATCCCGGATGACAATCACACCCAAACTGCAAAGTCGACATCAAGCTTGCATCTGAAGGTGAAGCCATACGGTGCAGCTCAGCCTGGCCTCAAATAGCAAGGTTCATATAAAAAGTTTAATAACTAGGTTGATCCAGAAAAGCAATAGCATTGCATTTTGTCACATTGTCTCTTAGACAAATGTACGGTAGCCCAGAGGTACATTTCTAAAAAGCAATCTTTGTTTCTAAGTAGAAATCCTCTTTTCTAAAAAAAAATCCTTGTTTCTAAATATAAATCCTCATTTGTAAAACAAAATCATTGTTGCTAAAAATAAATCCTTGTTTCTTAATATACATCCTAGTTTCCAAAATAAAATCCATAATTCTAAATAGAAATCCTCATTTCTAAAACAAAATCCTTATTTCTAAATTAAATCCTTGTTTCTAAAAAGAAACCCTAATTTATAAATTAAATCATTGTTTCTAAAAATTAATCCGTATTTCTAAATTGAAATCCTCATTTCTCAAATGAAATCCTTATTTCTAAATTGAGATCCTCATTTCTGTAAAGAAATCCTCGTTTCTATAAAGCCTGAAAGCTAAATGCTGCAGTTATCCTATGCGCAAAGCATACTGGGACCACATGACATATACACGAGTGTGTCTGAGAGAGTGCTGTTTGTGTAGCAAGTCTAACGAGAAGCTAGTCCATTGACTGGCATAATAACTAGCACAAAATTGCCGAACAAACTAAGGTTAGATTTTCTAGCAGACATAGGCTATTAGGTTAAAGCCTGTTAACAAGTAAGTTCAATAATTTGAGGAATATAATGGAAACTCGTTCATAGGGAACTGCTGCTTCACAGCAGCCCATGCAATCATCTGGTTCGCTGTTATCAACATCCAATAAAAAACAAGCTTTTTGTTTCCCGTTCATTGTTGCACTGTACGTAGCCTACAGTAGTCTACATTTTAACCAGCTAAGTTACTTGTTGATGTGAAACGAAATTGACTCGTCAAATGAACTCAATGTAGCCTGCTCGGTCCAAATTGCTAACTAGCCTACTGATTGTGGTCAATTTACATACTTTGAGAGAAAAACAAAGTTAACCATTTTTGATGGACATGGTAATGAATTGGGATGAATGATAAGGTTGAAATGTGTAACTGTCAGATAGATATAGGCTACTGTAAATCCATGAAAATACTGTAATATTCACCTGGTGCTAACTGCACAGCATTACGAAAGAGTAACAATATTGTGTCAGTTGTGGTAACCTACGTGTAGCCTACATTAGCTATGTGTAATACAGCCTCAAATCCCAAATGCATTCTTAAATTTTTACTGTGTTAATACTTATTCTTTTATTCATTTTACGATTACAATCTTGTCGATAGTGTTTAGCCTACATTCCACAATCTGTATGTGGCCATAGCCTACAGTATGACACGCATGCACACACAGTAACGCAAGTAAGTTTGACATGGTGACAGACTGACGCCAACATGGAGCCCAGTAAAGTTACGATTATGTCGCTTTTGCTCAATTTCCTGCACTTTCAAAGGCAGGATTGGCATGATAGGAATTGATGGTAAGACGAAGGAGAAGGGTTATCACATAACGTTAGGCTACAGTGCCTTAAATAGCCTACTGGTGCAGCGATCTCCGCTACGTACGATCAGTTGTATATCATATCATAGCCGGATAGGGACGTTGCTTGAACGTCCCCGAAAAATTCTAATTAAATGTCATATTGTAACCAAACAGTGACCTTCCTAGGACTTTAATAACGTCCTAGTATTGTTTTTAGGACATCCCTAGGGAACGTCACATAGCTTTGAGAGGACTAAAGTGGTATGTCCCTGGGACGTCCACTGTTTGCTACGTAGGTGTTAGATATGTGGAAATAATCAGAGAACATCACAGTGTGCCCTAAATGTTGCTGGTCTATGTTTAAGTAGCTAGGTCAGAATAGGTTCCAGGTTCCAGAACTTCCATATTATCGCGTTCTAAGGGTTGTTGCCTGAGTGACATTGATCTTTCCCATGTGGATGTAATAAATTGAAGTGATTTTGTTGGAAAGGTTGGATTTTTTTTTCTTCCAGTTTTTAAGAATCATTTCTTGTTAATATGATTAACAGCTTATTTTATTTATCATGTTAAAATCTATTTACATATGTCCAAGTGCAACAAATGCGCGACACAGTTGGCACAAGATTATACCCTAGCTCATGATATGGCTTATTGTAGCTAGCTCTATTCTCGTAGCGTAATGTGGTGCTACCAGCCCGCCATCTACTGGGCGAATCATAGCTACTGCAGCATTTCCACGGATTTACACTCCTATTACACACCTATTTTTGTACAGCTATCCGAGAGTAATAACTCATGATCTTATCATTCATCACAAATCGTTATTTATCACATATCATATCCATCAAAAAATGTTGACTTCAAAGCATCTAAATTGACCACAGTTAACCTGAACATTGTCTGGAATCTCTGGACCACAGGCTACATTGAGTTCGTTGCGATTTCGTTGCACATGAACAAGTAACTTATTATGTAGGCTACGTAGCTACAGTGCAACAATGAACAGGAAATGAAAAGCTTATTTTTTTTATTGGAGGTGATGATAACAGCAAACCATGTGCTTAATGTGCTGTAAGGCCGCGATCACACCGGATCCGCTTTAACAGCTGGGGCGCCTTTTTAGAATTGTTTTCAATGAGTTTGAAGCATTTTCCACGCTGCTTTTGCGCCCCGAGCGCCTCGCTGTTTTTCGAAAAATGCTTGGTGCGCACAGAGTTGAAATATCTAATCTTGAAGCGCTCTGAGGAAAAATCATTCTTTTCTCCTCTGTCCAATCGCACGAAAGTAGAGGCGGGCCTTGATTCTTGAGTCGGTTCCGTGTAAACAAAGACAATTGAGGAAAAAAATGGTAACGTTAGTTGCCATTTCAGCCTACCAGGAGTTATATGATTTCAATATTCGTGAATACCATGATAAAAATAAGCGATCCAAGGCACTCCGCTTATTCACGGCTTTTTAAAGACAAATAACGATGCAAACTTTCGGGTAAACTTAGTTTGCTAACACCGTTAACAACGTCAGCTAAGTGATTGACAGGAACGGAGTTCGGTTGCCTAGCAACAGCAAAAAAGACGCCTCCAACTGCTTTTTCAGAGTAGGCTTTCGTAAAATCAAGACAGGTGGTGCTCCTCACGTTTTCAAGCCTACAAAGCGCGTCCGGTGTGATCGCGGCCTAAAGCTGCAGTTCCCTACGAATGAGTTTCCATTATATTCCTCAAATTATTGAACTTACTTGTTAACAGGCTTTAACCTAATAGCCGATGTCTGCGAGAAAACTTAACTTTAGTTTGTTCGGCAATTTTGTGCTAGTTATTATGCCAGTCAATGGACTTCTCGTTAGACTTGTAGCACTCTCTCAGACACACTCGTGTATACGTCATGTGGTCCCAGTATGCTTTGCGCATAGGTTAACTAGAAATAACGGATTCATTTTTAGAAACAAGGATTTAATTTAGAAATAAGTAGCCTATTTGTTTTTGAAATGCGGATTTCTATTTAGAATTATGGATTTTATTTTTGAAACTAGGATTTATTTTTGGAAATAAGGATTTAGTTTTGGTCCGTGTATCTTGTGGTCATTCGATTTTCCTTTCAGAGACGGGTATTAAAAAACAAGTGGTTATTTGATTTTAGTTTTAAAATACAAAAATTAAAATAGAAATAGAAGGCGTTTTTATTTTTCATGGTCAAAAAGGGATGAGCGAAATTTTAAAAAATGGTTTGATTTTCATTTTATATTTCGAATAACAAAAAATAAAATCACTAGACAACAGAAACGAAAAAAGGCCCGTTTTTTCATATTTTGAGACCGGATGTGGTCATTTACAAGACAAGACTGTCTGGCTTGATTAACTTTGCATTCACCTGACTTTTCAACACAAAAATATTCACTGGGTAACAGAAAAAAAACGGTTGTTTAGTCTTCAAATGCCCATATTCTAATCATATAACCTCAAAATCATGCTTGGGTTCTTTTCTCGGAAGATCAGGCTAAACAAGATGTCCTGGAATAAGAAACTATGGGTGAGCGTTCATTATTATGTTACCCCTTGTTAATGACGCTTACCCTATATGCACGGTGGCCCCCTAGTGGTAGTTATTGACGTCCCAATTATCGCAGCCTATTCATATTTCTCTGAAATTATAAATTAATTTACAACAAAAAACCTCGAAATTTTGACTCATGTAGGCTATAGTCGTTAAAAGGCCTTTTGCAAACATGCTAGCTGTTCTGAGAAATTTGGCAATAAGGTAACCTGTGTTATGCAGATATTTCTGACGTTTATAACATGAAAATGAGTTCAGCATTAAGGGAGTTATAGACCTAGCATATTTTCTCAGGGGAAGTCTGCATCTGTCAATACACTACAAAAATACGCTGATCTTTATGTGACTTATATATGTATTATATACAGATTTAACCTATTATTAATTAACATATCAGCCTACGAACAGTCATAGCTCGTGAGTTAGTAGTTAGCTGGATAACTGAATGCAGTTTTTAACTATAGTGTCTCGACCTCAGGTATTGTCCATGTAGCTTAGTTTAGGATATAACCAATATAATAAAATGTTTAATTCCATGACTCGTGAGCATCTTTCATTTTATTAGACCATGTTCCTGGCAAAAAACCAAACACCAGCATTGTCTTATTCAGCAGGTCAACAACTAGCCTACTTTAATTTCTTATTAGGCTAAAAAACCGATCAAGTGGCTATCTTCGCTGATGTAGCAGCCCAGTGATCGGTGCATCACAAAACAATGAGGAATAGGAAAAATTCTGTCACCCTGTCACTCTTGGTCTTTATTGTAGAAAGCAGGTTTTGTCTGGCTATTCGACTACACAAATGGGATGCAAAGCAATACAATCAAGGTAAATAAATTAAATCAAATTAAATCAGCCTAATGTTACTCCAACTTGAGAGATGTGTGTAGTCCTGTAAAGTAGCCTACTACTAATTAATTACTAGTTACTTCTACTAATACTTACTCCTACTTACTATCACTACTTACTACTACTAATTGGTAGCTAGCTTGCTAGCTAGCTGTCTTAAGTTTGGCATTAAAGTTGCTACAGCTTGTTGAAGTTCAGTATATAATGTTAAGTCAAAGTAAATTGTAAGCTTTAATGTTACCAAGGGTAACGAGTTTGCCATCTTTTATTTGGGCTTACCTTTCTGTCAAAATTACTTATCCTTAATTTGGCTAACAAATGTGGTCATAGCACAGCACTTCCTGAAATATCCTGTATCCCATCTAGACACGACCGTTTGGAATGTCTGTTGCTTCCGCATTTGCGGAATAAGGTGAATACCTGCCAACCACACAGTACAAAAATCAGTTAAAACAGTTCAATGGAAGCAACAGCTGTGTATGAATGAATAACAAGTTAGCTCTATGCATTTTAAGTCATCAAATCCCACACCTCCTCACCTACCCCTTATTTGCAAAGGGGACAGAATTGAGGTGCTAATTAACGTGATAAAGAGTTGAACAAATCTGATGGAAGTGCAGGATTTTGGAGAGAAAATAATGTGTTACATCTGTATTCTCAAACACTCAGAAAGGTGTTACTTTCATGTTTAATTAATTACTCTTTTTTTCCTTAACTGTATATCGACAAATAGGGACCAATTAGAAATGAAAGTGAAATGTTTAAGATTAATCAATGACAAATTTCAAGGAATATTTGCATTGCCTTACCTTTTTACTACAATTATTATTACCTGCATTGCTTATAACAAGACTAAATGGGCATGTGTAAAATGTGGTAAAGTTGAAATGTGGGTGAATAAAACTAGGGTAATTAAGAATACTTAAGGCAATATTTAACAACATAAAACCAGTTTGCTTCTACCTTTTGAATTGGATAATTACACTAGACACTGACAAGACATTCCCTGAAAGCCTTAGGTCATCTCTTCGATAGTCCAGATTGCCAGGTTTTATTTATTTTATCCACATGGTATTTGTCATTATTGATTTTGTTTTTTACAATTGCATTGTGTCTGAAATAAATTTCTTGTAAATGTCCCTTGAATCTGTATTTTTATGTTAGCCAATGATAGCTGCTACCTAACTAGACCAGTTGCTTATCTGACCAGCTCTTGATTAATGAAGCGAGAGCAAGCAAACAAGGCAGAAAGTTAGCCAGCAAATTAGCCTTGTCAATGCATGTCAAAGTGAATGCATGTCAAAGTGACTGCTAATTTGCTGCTTCTGGGTTAATATCATATCATGTCCTCCTAGACAATGTCATTACAAGTAACTTGCAATAATCAGCAAAATCGTGTCATCCCAAATAATACTATATTGTTGCTAGTGACTGCATTAATGCAGAATGTATACCTTACAGCACAGGGATTGTCCAGTACTCGTTGATAAGTTGTCAATAGTATGCTTTTCTAAAAGCAGAGAACATTGAAGTATAAAAGACAGCTGTTTAAGTGTAATGCCAATTATTTTATTTTTGATCAATATTTTAGATTATTTTAAGTATTCACTCTTAACACAACAAATATTTTTATTGCTGTGCATTTGTAATGCATTAATATCTATCATTGACTTCTTACTTCTTACTTTTTTTCTGGTTTAGGAAGGCATTTAATTCCCTTTGGACAGAGAGACTAAACAGATTTTATTACATAGGGAGAGAGATAAAAGCAAACTGTAAAAAAAAAACCTGCAGAAAGGAAGTCATTTCATGAGCTCCAGGTGATGTCTACAGTGCAGTCCAAAAATATTTGGACGCTGACACATTTTTTGTTGTTTTGGGGCCTGTACTCCAGCACACTGGATTTGAAATGGAAAGGCGATGACATTAAAGTGCAGACTTTCAGCTTTAATATGATGGCATTTATAACCATATCAGGTGAACCGTGTAGTAATTGTAGCCCTTTTTATACATAGCATATAAAAAGTAATAATTTTTAATATTTGGTTGCATATCCTTTGCATGCCATGACTTCCTGATGTCTGTGACCCAACAACATCTAAAGACTCTTGATATCTTATTTTCTGGTACTCTTACAAGCGATATTATAAACTCTGCATTTGACTGGATTTCTATGGTAATTTGTTCGGCGGGGGGGATCATAAAATTAAGCTGTAAATTACGCTGGAACACTATGGAACATATGGTTGGCTAAATGGCTGTAAATCATCAAGGGTCTGAGGTATCAAATGACCCTCAAACCATAACTCTGTTGCCAGTTGCAGTAGATCTGGATGTATGACTTTAAGGGTTGTTTCTCCTGACACATTTTCCTATTGAACTCTATGGAAAAATAAGTCAGGAGAAGAAAAATGAATGGGTCAATAAAGACAACTTTAGACTAAATGCTACAGTATGTGGAACAATGACCTGTGAATTCAAGAAAGCTTTTTATTGCCATACAACAACACCTTCAGTGCCCAACCAGTCGATAACCGAAGACCTGAAAGGTCATTCACTGTTCATTCCCTGCAATGTTGTTTGACCACAGTGTCCATACTTGATAACAGTGGCTTGCAAGCTGCATTGTGACACACAGGTTATGATTCACTTGAAGTTCAGGAACAGCACAAAGGAGAGCGTGCCACTTGGTGAAATGGGGACAGTCAATGAAAAACAGAAAACAAGGCACAAGCAGTAGGCCACACATCTGACCTACTCAAAGGACAATGATATAACCCGCGTTTAAGTTTACAAACAATGAAAATACCCCAGCAATAACATGCAAATTTAAATACCTTTGCCTCTATAGGAGGCCCTGGCAAGCTCTGCTGTGCATCAAACGTAATAAGAGGGAAATTATTAAAGCATGCCTGGAATTCTCCTAATGCCAGGGAAGAACACTGACTGTAAAATTACAGTCAGAGCAAAAGAATGCGACATACTACAACCAGCCATGGGCTGCTCAAAACAAGCCTAGACAAAGAGGAGAGGAAATCTCCCACCCAAAGCTATAGTCTCTTTAAAAATCAATCATGTTCAATTTTAATCATCATGGTGATCAGTTCATTAATAACAAATTAATGACCTAACTTTTAACTTTTAAGATATGGAGTTCACTTACCCTGTCAACACTATTATTATCATGGTTAAGTTGCCAAGCTGTAGCTTTTTTAATTTTACTTTTATGTAACTGATAATTAATTTGCTTATTTATTTTTCAGTCTGATATATATATGCATGTACAGTATGTATATACTGTATTTAGGACAGGGTGTTTTGGTTTCTTTTGATGACAGTACTTTTCCTCAAATACTGCTTATGATTGCTGATTATACCTTTAAAATGCACCAGGGTTCAGAATTATCTACCATCAGCAGATCATGAATAGTTTTTAACAAATTCCCAAATGTTGGTTGAACATGTAATACCATCAATTCAATTTAATACAATTTAACAATTTTTACATTGAGGTTTGCTGTTGCAGGCGACAAAACATGACAAAATGGAGACTTTGTGAGTAGGAACCCATATTCCAAAAAAGTTGGGACAGTATGTAAAATGCACATAAAGGCAGAAAGCAGTGATTTGTAAATTATTTTACATATATTTAATTGAAAACAGTACAATGAAAAGATATTTAATGTTTTACCTTATCAACTTTATAGATTTTTGTCAATATACGCTAATTCCGAATTTGATGCCTGCAACATGTTCTAAAAACGTTGGGACAGGGGCAAAAAAAGACTAGGAAGTTAAAAAAACACCTGTTTGGAACATTCCACAGGTAAACAGGTCATGCTATCATGACTCGGTATAAAAGGAAAAGACTTATTATCTATTATTATCTTATTTTCAGGTACTTTTACAAGCGATACTATAACCTCTCTGCATTTGAATTGATCTCTATGGGAATTGGGGGATGGGACTAGATTAAGCTGTAAATTACACGGGAATGGTATGGAACTCATGGTTGGCTAAATGGCTGTAAGTCATCAAGGGTTTGCTGTATCAAACGAGCCTCAAACCATCACTCTGCTGCCAGATATGCAGTAGATATGGATGGATCACTTGAAGGGTTGCTTCTCCTGACTCATTTTCCTATTGAACTCCTATTGAAATAAGTCAGGAGAAACAACCCTTCAAGTGATCCATCAATATCTACTGCATATCTGGCAGCAGAGTGATGGTTTGAGCTTGTTTGATACTGCAAACCCTTGATGACTTCAGCCATTGATTTCCTTTTATACCCAGTCTTCACCTGTTAACCTGTGGAATGTTCCAAACAGGTGTTTTTTTAACTTCCCAGTCTTTTTTGCCGATCCCAACTTTTTCGGAATGTGTTGCAGGCATCAAATAAAAAAAAAAATCTATAAAGTTGATAAGGTAAAACATTACATATCTTTTCTTTGTACTGTTTTGAATTAAATATATGTAAAAGATAATTTACAAATCACTGCTTTCTGCTTTTATGTGCATTTTAAATACTGTCCCAACTTTTCTGGAATGACGGTTTGTATAAAATCACAGGATGTATAGTGTACAAGAGCAGACACAGCAGTGGTCCCAGGACCATGTGAGCTGCAAGTTAGGAATGCTGCACTGAACACATTCCACTTCTGACCTGTGCTGTGCAGGCAGGTATGATACCTCAGCCACTCTGAGCAATGTGAAACAGGGCAGTGGGATTAGTGTCCCTCCTTGATGGAGTGTGTAATGGGTAATAACCGCTAAATTACTTTATTGCCCTTTTTGGTTTTTTATTTTTATTGTATTTTTGGGGCTGAGTCATGTGAAGAAAATATGTTTACAATTTTCTCTATAAAAATGTAGGCTGCACAGATTTAGTACAGCAGCAATTTAGCACAGCTGACCCCGCCCATACCTTTTTGTAAATGAGCAGGGTCAGCTGTAATACCTCATTCATGATTATCACTGCTTAGTTATGACATCAGTCCAGCTTCACTCTGATTACATACAATTCAAGGTGTTACATTCAAGCTCACCCTCACACCTAGGTCATCCTAAAACCCAAAATAGTCCAAGAAATTAAGCACATCAATCAGGTTATTTGAAGCAGACATCATGGTCCTTTGAGACTTAACTGGTTGTACACATATTCTTCTGCTAGTCATGGATTTCTTACCTTTCAAATACATCTTGACAAACAAATCTTGTACATACTACTTTCTAAAATGATAATAATGAATCTTTGATTATGTTCTCCATGGGCTTTTTAATCAACAGTGCATTTAGTCCAAGAACATTTTTTAGGAGATTTTTAATCAACCCTAGTTCCCCAGAGTAAATCATAATTTCAAAGATTGTTTCACAAAGATTAATATGAGGGCAAAATTGAAGTATTTTTTTCTTGAAAACTAATATGTGACTTTACAAACTACCTTTAATTTTTCAATTTGAACAGTTTAATTGAGAGTATGGAGAAGAGATGGCAGAATATATATATATATATATATATATATATATATTCTGAGAAAAATATATATGTTAATTCCTTTTTTTTCAAAGTGATCTATCTGACAAGTGTAATTTAATTTGTTAAATTAAACAATTTATTACAATAAGCCTTTGGAATAATCAGGTCAATATGGACAAAATATAAATCTCTTCATACACAAACCAAATATCTGCTGAAAATGTTGTTTTATATTTTGTACAATGATCTTTCTAAATGATTGAAAAGGAAACTGGTATAGTTTGAATTTTATGACTGGAGATGAATTGGACAATTTTGCAGTTGGTATGAGCAATAAAACATTTCATTGC